>PVJC01000464.1:0-92336 GCA_004026665.1 Murina feae
CATCTGCCTCCAGCAAGGACAAGTGACCACTGCCTCTGTGTGGTGGCCGTCGGAGGGCTTGTGGAAGCTGTGCTCCTGATGAATACGCTCTTTTATTTTATTGTTAATCCTCAACTGAGGATATTTTTTCCATTGCTTTTCAGAGAGAGCAGAAGGGAGGGAGAGAGGGACACTGAGCTCACCGACCGGGGCTCTCGTATACTCTTGTTGCAAATACCAAGGAGCCTGGCTCAGACAGGCTGGACTTTTCAAGATCCCACATGACTGTCAGGCCCCAAGACAGCCTGACGGCCCAGTGTGGTGCGCCGTGTCCTGTTGCTGCATTTCATGCTGGCTGTTTCCATTTCTGGTGACTGAATAACTTCACTGCATTTGTTTCAGCTTCAGGAGTCCAGAGGCTTTAGGAGGAAGATAAAGCGCCTTGAAGAGTCGAATAAGAAGTTGTCTTTGGAGTTGGAGCACGAGCGAGGGAAGCTCACCGGCCTTGGACAGTCCAATGCGGCTTTGCGGGAGCACAACAGCGTGTTGGAGACAGCTCTAGCCAAGAGGGAGGCCGACCTGGTGGAGCTGAACCTTCAGGTACTGACTCACACCGCTGGGAAGAGGCAAGCAGCCTTTCGGGCTTACCTTGTCTGTGTGTAGTTGTCACAGCTCCTGCAGAGAACATGCACACAGCTCAGAGTCCACCCTTAACGGAGACTCGTGAGAGCTTGGGGTGGGAGACTCCTGCTGGGCCAGATGGGCCTTCCCCAGCCAGGGCAGTTGCCCTGTAAGCAAGGGACTAACCCCCATGGGGTCTCACTCTAGACCTTGTCTTTGCCTCAGGCTCCACAGCCCCTGGTGACTGGGGAAGCTGGGCGTTTTAGCGACGTCCTCCCTGGCCATCAGCGGCCTTGGATATTTTGACCATCAGAGTTTATAGACTTCTCCTTATTTTATTTTATTTTACTTTATTTTTTGTTAATCCTCACTCAAGGATATTTTTTCCATTGATTTTTATAATGAAAAGGAAGGAAAACGGGGGTGGGTAGGGGAAGAGAGAGAGAGAAACATCGATGTGAAAAAGACACATGGATTGGTGGCCTCTTGCACATGTCCCGACCTGACCAGGGATTGAACCTGCAACCCAGGTACATGCTCTTGACTGGGAATCAAACCCGTGACCCTTTGATGCATGGGACAGCACTCTAACCACTGAGCCACAGTATCCAGGGCTCTTATAGACTTCCATGTGGCACTGCTGCCAACCACCTGCACCTGCTGCCTCACCACCTGCATCACCCCTCTCACCAGGGAGGTGTTGGCTTACAGCCCTGACTCACGTGCCTCTTGTTGGCCATAGGCCTGAGTATGGTCATGTGGTCATGCTTCTGCCACCTCAGGTGTGTGTTTGTGATTGTGTCTCCAGGAATGGAATCTCCATGCTTTCTGTCTCCCACGCTTGGTGGTAACATGTTGTGAGGCCTGTGTCACCCACTGCTGTACCCCCTGTGTAGCACCAACCACAGTGCCCGTGCTCTTTCCTGGGCTCTGCAGACCGTGGCACTGGTGTCCTTCCTGACTTCCCTCTCTGTGCTGCAGGTTCAGGCCATCATGCAGCGCAAGCAGGAGGAGGACCGCCAGATGAAGCAGCTCGTGCAGGCCTTGCAAGCCGCACTGGAGAGAGAGAAGCTGGAAGTGCACAGCCTCAGGGAACAGGTGTGTGGCCGTGTCTGACGCATTGCCACGTGCATTCTTTGCAGGGCACGTTTTCAGTGTCTGAAACTGGGTACAGGCCTCTGCCTCCAGGAACTCGCCGTACAAGTCCCAAGCACAGAGGTGTCATAAGGGCCTGCGCAACGTGGGGGCTGGAGAGCCCTGGTGCCCATCAGGACAAGAGAGGGCAAAGGGGTGCTGCTCCTGCTTTTGCCCTGCTGAAGCCGGTGTCCTCCTTCCAGGTGGCTGCAACCAAAGTAGAAGCAAGGCACAACCAGCGCCACTTCAAGGCCGCCACCTTGGAGCTGAGCGAGGTGAAAAAGGAGCTGCAGGCCAAGGAGCTCCTGGTACAGACGCTGCAGGCGGCTGCTGAGCGTCTCCAGTGAGTGTTCATGGGCCGAGGAAAGGCTAGCTGGCAAAGGGTCCCCACCAGAGCTCTCCCCTCAGGTCCAGTTAGTGCATTCAGGTCACCCTTGAGCAAGTCTTGGAAGGAGAAACATCAGACACTGTCTCACCAGCACTTCACCCGCATGTTTCAGTCCTGACGCTACTGTCCTCTCTGCCCCTTTGGTCCTGCATTGAGAACCCAGTGTGAGGGATGTGCCCACCTCCAGGGCTCATTGTCGGCTCCGAGGAGGGTAGCTCTGTTGCACGTGTGCAGGAATGCACAGTGGTCCCTGCAACACTGTCCCCCCACTGTGACCCTGGGGGTTTGTGAGGCTCAGGTGAGACCGTGCATGCAACGCTCCTAGACAGTCCTGCCCAGAGGGAGCAGTAGATGAGCTCACCCAGGGCAGGTAGCAGTGAGCTGACACCATTTGGGATGGTGGTATCAGGTGGCACATTCGTGTCTGCCTTGTTTCTTGCCCCAGGCTTCAGGAGGGGAGACATGCCCAGGAAGTCGCTCAGTTCCAGGCAGAGCTTTCAGACACACGGACCCAGCTACAGCTCCTGCAGCAGCAGTTGGACGAGCAGCTGAGCAAACAACCCGTGGGCAACCAAGAGGTGATGTTGGGACAGCTTTGCATCCCAGTTCACAGGACTGCAGGGCTGGGCTCTGTGCTTACCATGCTGAGCTCCTTGGTTCCCTGTCCGCTTGCACAGGGACAGTAATTTGTTCTAAGTGTGACATTATACAAGACAGAGAGAAAGGGAGCACCTTTTGTGCAGGAAGGCCACTGTGAAATTCTTTTGCTCATGTGACTTCCCTCCTACAGATGGAAAACCTCAAGTGGGAGGTGGATCAGAAGGAGAGAGAAATCCAGTCCCTGAGGCAGCAGCTGGACCTGAGTGAGCAGCAGAGCAGGCGGGAGCTCGATGGGGCCGAGCGAGCTCTGCAGGTACCGGGCACACGACGGGCAGATTTCCATTAGATGGTCGTGACTTGCGCGGTTACTGTGCCCGCGGGAACCATGGGGCCATGTTACCCCATTTCACAAGGACATCTTGGTCACACAGCTGACGAGGCCGAGGACACCAGAGCCCGGTGCCCCACTGGGCTGATCTGAGATGTAGTGTGTTTGTCACAGCATGTGAGAGGCCATCAGTCAGGACGCATGGCTACACGTGGCATCTGGTACAGCCCTGACTGCTAAGGGGGGATGCGGTGCGTGGCTTGTGTATCGTGGCTTGACTGACAACCAGAATTGACTTGCCTTCTTTCTCAGTAGCTAAGCCCGGGATTCACAGGGACCCCTGTGGTTCATTGTAGGTGTGTTCAGGGCAGCATCACTGGCTCCTGACAGAAGCCCTGTCACTGGGGTAAGAACAGGAGGATGTGCTCTAGCCAGTTTGGCTCAGTAGATAGAGTGTCAGTCTGTGGACTGAAAGGTCCCAGGTTTAATTCCGGGCAAGGGCACATGCCCAGGTTGTGGGCTCAATCCCCAGTGGAGAGCGTGCAGGAGGCAGCCAGTCCATCATTCTCATCATTGACCTCTCTCTCTCTCTCTCTCTCTCTCTCTCTCTCTCTCTCTCGCCTTCTCCCTTCCTCTCTAAGATCAATACAGATTTTTTTAAAGAGAGAGAGAAAAAGAGAACGGGGGATGTGACAGTAACTGAGCATCAGTCTCAACTGCTGGGAGGAGCCAAAGCCAGGAAGGGGCCTCCTACAGCAGTGCGTGCTTTCCTGTCCCCCTAGACTTGCGGCACATGGAGATCTCTGCTGTGCATTGAGATCTTGTAGCTTTGAAAACTCTGACCTGACTTCCCTTAGAATATCAAGTCTGAGCTGGAGGTGATGCAGGAAGACCTGTCCGTGACCCAGAAGGACAAGTTCATGCTGCAGGTGAAAGTGTCGGAACTGAAGAACAACATGAAAACTCTGCTACAGCAGAACCAGCAGCTCAAGCTGGACCTGCGACGCAGCGCAGCCAAGACGGTGAGCAGCTGTGCCGTCAGGCAGGACAGGCAGGTTCTCTGACACAGTCATATGTGACCGCATTCGGCAACCACCCTGTGGAAGTTAATGGCGGGGATCTGCTTGGACAACAGGCCACATCATTTTTATTTTATTTTCTACTCGATTGCTTGCTTCTTTTCATGAGTTCAGGTGCCATTTTGTTGACTGGGCTTGATAAACCCCAGTGAGGCCTTGGTATGCCGTGTTAGCATGATCCCTGGCTCTCGGCCAGTCCGGCTGGTACACAGCTTGGGCCTGCGGATCCCGGAACCCCAAGGCTGCAGGCACTGTCCCTACTCCGGTTGTCTGCATGCAGTGTGTCTCCCCTCAGTGTGTCTACATGTTTTCCTGGTCAGGAAAGTAGCTTAGATTCAGAGCTTTATTACCAACGTTTGTCTATCTGTGCAAAAGTTTGACATATTACAAAGGGAAGTCATCTGTGATAGAAAAATGTCTTAATTTTTTAGGGACTCTCAAGAGTTAGGTTGTGGTGTCTCCTGGAAAGGCGCACATGGGAGCTCGAGTTTAGAGCTCAACTCTATCCTGTGCCAGGACTGGGGTTGGCTCTCGTGTGCAGTAGAAAGGTTGTCTACTAGGCCAGCATTTCCCGAATCCCTGTGGCTGCCTGCTCCGTGGGCATAGATAAGCCCATGTGCCTTCTCAGGGTCATGTGGGGCTGGGAGGCAGGTCTGGAAGCACCTGTGGCAGCAGAGAGCTTACCCTGTACTTTTATGAACAGAGAAAGGAACGGAGAGGCGAGGCCAGCCCTTCCAGCCCCGTAACGCCGGTGAAGGTCCCCGACTGCCCCGTCCCGGCCTCCCTGCTGGAGGAGCTGCTGAGGCCCCCGCCCGCCGTGAGCAAGGAGCCCCTGAGGAACCTCAACAGCTGTCTCCAGCAACTGAAGTATGGCGGGCTCTGTCTCATGTCGTTTAGTCTCTGAGTCACATGTTTAACTTGGCAGAGTCTATGTTGCAACACTGAATGCCCACCCAGGGCTGAGCAGGTCTGTGTGAAATGGGGTCGCATTATAAGGTGAGAGTTGCCTGCAGCTAAATGGCTCTGAGAAACCCTAAGTCACCAGGACCTTAGCCTTTAAATCGCTGTTGCTGTTTGGAAGGCATCTTTTCTGACCCTGTGAGGGAAGCTCCGTAAGCCCCTCAACCCTGTCTTCCTCATTTTCCCTGAGCAAAAGCTGTGTGTGCAGAGCCTCGTGGCCTGTTGGCCTCTGCGTGGCGCTGAGAACAGCGTCAAGAGTCCCTGCAGCTCTGGGACCCGTCTGTGTAGCAAATAGGGAGGCTCTTCTGGTCCCTGAAGGCACAACTGATGTGTGAGCGAATGGCCGTCCAGTTGAAGCTTGTCAGGCTCGTGTCCATGTTGGGAAGCAGTGGCGTCTGACTAGCCTTCCTACCTTTGCTTCTTGTGTTCCCAGGCAGGAGATGGACAGCCTGCAGCGCCAGATGGAGGCACATGCCGTCACCGTGCACGAGTCACTGTCCTCATGGACTCAGGGGGACCCTGCCACCAGCCCTGCTTCCCTGGACGACCAGGGCCCCCCCGGAAGAGACACTGAGCCACCCGGTCCCATCAGTACCTCCAGAGAGCATCTGGGAACAGCCTCTGCCGAGCACCCACATGCTGAGTGTGTGTGATTGTCCCTCACAAGGTCACATCTCTTCCCTCAGCAATGGAACTTAAGTTCTGCATTTGCTTTGCAAAGAGTAAAGTAACAGGGAAGCCACCTGCAGATCACAACCAGCTTCCCCAAAAGTGACCAATCCTTAACCCTTTGGTTGAGCTCTCAGTGACAGTGTTGGAAGGTGTCTGGGGTCACTTGCAGGAGCCGAACCCTCACCAGTGATGTAGACGCTGCTCTGTGGCCACCGGTCCTGGGGAACCTGGTCGGGGGCCCACTTCCTCACTTCACCTCCCTGTGGAAGTGAAATTTTATTTGCACCTTTGGTTTTTATTGTTTTATTTTCACAGCCATCCCACCATAGGATGTGTATGTAAATACTGAGAATCATAACCTAATCTTTAAAAAGTATGTCCCGTACTATTTAAAAAATGACCTGAATTGTCTGTTTTTCGATTGCCTTTTGAAAATCTGCTGTCAGGAAATAATGTACATGTAGGGTTAAGGGATGTCAGTAAGAAAATTCTATTTTAAGAAATATGATTATTTTATTTACCTCCTAAAACCAAATACTCTTAGAGCATTCTTTCTTGGTTTTGTTTCACTTTATTTTTGAGTGTCTTTTCCTTGTCTAAGTGCACGATGCCCAGCTGTCCAACCGCCCTGTTTGGTCTCACCACCCCCAAGCAACACGGCTTGTCCAGGCCGCACCTTCTGTGCCCAAGTGGCAGTATCCACCAGGACCTGTGATCATCGGAGACACGCTGGGCTCAGTGGTGACGGCTGTCGGGTCTGAGGTCCTGTAATGACCAGGCACCAGGAGTGTGAGATTCACCTGTACCTATCCCACCTGAAGTATTTAACACCTGGCAGAAACAGACGGACTGTGGGACTTGAGGGTTATGTTTGTCCCCAAGTTTGCAAGAAAACCTAAAATAATTGTGATAAGTTAGAGTGAAGTGGGTGCACGTGCACCCTGTTCAGATCTGATGCTCTGAGGGTGGGGTGACATGTCCAGATCTGACATCATGCCAGCCTGTGTGCTGTGTCATATGTCTCGTTTGTGGAGAAAACATATATTTTTATTGGTTTGAGAGAGGAAAGGAGAGAGAGAAAAACATCAATAATGAGAGAGAATCATTGATCAGCTGCCTCCCGCACACCCCCTATTGGGGATCAAGCCAAAATCCAGGCCTGTGCCCTGACCGGGAATCAAACCTTGACCTCCTGGTTCATAGGTTGATGCTCAATCACTGAGTCACACCAGCCTAGAGAAAACAGTGGTATTTTTAAGCTATCTGTGTTCTCTTGTAATGTGCTGTCATAAGATTCATTGATAAAGTAGCATTAACCACAAAGGCATTTATTAGAGTTTAAGAAAAGTTCCCTAGCAAGTATTGGGACTTCTAAATAGACCTCTCATCTGTACAGGGTCAATCTTAAAACAATACTTGAAAACTCATTATAAATGTATCCTACTTTTCATCATAAGTTAGAAAGTATTTTTGACAAAATTGTTTTTGTACCATTGGAAGAGAAACATGATAATTTATGTTCTGAGTTACTTTGGCTGCATTATTCTTGTTTTAATTTTAAAACCAAGACATGGTACCCAGCCCCATGCCTCAGTGGCCCTCTGACTCCCCAGGGGAGACCTGCCACTGCCACCGTGTCCTTCTCTTGGGAAAAGCTAACCCTGAATGCACCCATCAAGAGGAGGCCATCTCTGTCCTTGCCCCCTTCCTCCTTCTGCCTGCCTCCATGTGCCTGTGCGTGTGCAAGCACCTGCTCTCTGGCTTCCTGTCGTCTCCTGTGCCACCATCATCCTCGGTGCCCGTTCTTCAGCTCAGCCAGCACCTGGCCGGCTTTGGTCCGGGGCTTGGGGTACGGCTCCCGCTTGCTGATCTCACGGACTTAGCTGCTACCTCCCAAGATGGGAAATGTTCTGTTCTGGGCAGAAATGGAATTGGGAATTTACTCATGAGAAACAGCAGTCAAGTCCAGAGTCCGTAAAGCCCAGGTTCGCCATCGCATGTGTGTGTGTCTCTTCACCCTGTGTGACGAACGCAGGAAGTTGGCTCGGGCACATATGTCCTTACTTGTTTTTCTTATGTTTCAAAAAAACTATTGCAATGTCATTATCATTGATTTCTCCACAATACACACCAGGTAGATGCCACGGATCTGAGAGGCTTTGTTCTACAGGACAGGCAAAAGCATGGAAAACATTTCATATGGAAAAAATAATACGGTAATAATACAAGAATTAACTGTTGTGTACTCACAACTGTAAACCTACTTTGTCCTGCTCTGTTTGGAGGGATCAGAGGCATTTGGTTCGGGTGTTAAACAGGCTCTTGTCCCGGGTCCAGGTCGCAGCATCCACTGGGCAGTCGGCCTACAGCCAGGGTGTTAGGAAGTCTCCTCAAGCCCCTTGCAGCTTAGCTTCCCTTGGTCTAGGGTTACCGCAGGTCACTGTGACAGACATTTCTACTTCATGAATATCTTTCTTCACAAAAGTTAAACGTGTATGAAGATTTCTGGAGAGACCAGCGTGGCCCTCCCTTCAGGTACCCAGACGATGTGGACAGGTCTGTGGACAGGCCCATGATGTGTGAGACACTCAGCCTTATTCACGCAATGACCACGTCCCAGGCGCGTCCTATGGTGGTGGTCTCAGGTTTTAAGAGTCTTCGGGGTGATGTTTTAGAGGGTCTAGAACGCTCAGTTTTAAGTTACTCATTTCCATTAAAAATTTTCTCATAAAAGGGAGTCCTCAAGTTGGGGCTGTTCAGGGGAACGATGTCATTGTGCACCACAAATTGTAACTAAAAAGCATGTTGACTTTTTATAAATTTAAGCGTGCTTGGGAATTCCTTAAATTTTGTGCAATAAACTATTTTTTGTTAAATATTTTCATATTTCATTGGCGGGTGGGGTTCCACATAGTGGGAGTAACACGTTGTTACTCTGTTCAAATACTTGTCTCCAAAGAATTTTACTGTTTTGCCAAAGTTTTAGACAGGCTGTGAAATCCAGCTTCACATGGTGGCTCGAGTTGCCCGTATTGTTGCCTCTCTGTCTCCACATCACCCACTGCCACAAGCAAGTTAGTCTCAAGAGGGGAGTTGACAGGAATGGGGCGGGGGGGGGGGGGGGCAAGCAAAAGGTATTGACTGTTTGAGCTGCAGAGGGTCCACACATACATCCTGTTCTGCGGTGTTGGCCAGCCGTCTGCCCTGTTGACACTTCTGATGATAGCAGGACCGTAACTCGGACTCAGCTTTTTTTTTTTCTTTTTTGTGTTAATCCTCACACAAGGATACTTTTCCATTGATTTTTAAGGAGAGTGGAAGAGAGAAGAAACGATAGAAACATCGATGTAAGAGAAACACATCGATTGGTTGCCTCTTGCATGTGCCCCGAACAGGGCCCAGGAGAAGCCTGCAACCGAGGGATGTGCCCTTGACCGGAATCTAGTCTAGGACCCTTCGGTCTGTAGGCCGACACTCTATCCACAGCCAAACTGTCTAGGGCTGATGCAGTTTTGTTTTTAATGGATTTTGAGAGAGAAACATCCGTGTGAGAGAGAAACATTGATTATTGCCTCCTGCACACACTCCGACCAGAGATGGAACCCGCAACCTGGATATGTGCCCTGACCAGGGATCGAACCCGCCACCTTTTGGTTTACAGGACAATGTTCCAACCAGCCGAGCCACACAGGCCAGGGCTGAGTCTTTTGAGGCTCCCAGGTTTCACTTCTTTCATACTTTATTCTTGACCAAGAAGAGTGACCCTGACCTGGACACAGAGTCTTCAGCGAAATGTACAGACAAGAACAATGATCAGAGTGTGATTTTGGATGGGAGGCACCGGCTTTTTCTTGTGACTTCCTATTATTAAACCTCTAGAACCCAGGCTGCCTTCCTTGACTCCTGCTCTGGTCCCCAGCTGCCGTAAACATTCACACATTTTGAGTATCTTATTCGACAACTAGAGGCCCGGTGCACAAAAATTTGTGCACTCAGGAGGTGGGGGCGGGAGAGCGTCCCTCAGCCCGGCCTGTGCCCTCTTGCAGTCTGGGACCCTTTGGAGGATGTCCACCTGCTGGCTTAGGCGGTATTCCTCAGACATCCCTCTGGCAGCCCGGGAGCCCTTGGGGATGTCCACTTGCCAGTGGGGAGAAGGCCTAAGCTGCAGTCGGACATCCTTAGTGCTGCTGAATAGGTGGGAGAGGTTCCTGCCACCACCGCTGTACTGGCAGCCATCAGTCTGGCTTGTGGCTGAGCAGAGCTCCCCCTGTGGGAGTGCACTGACCACCAGGGGGCAGCTCCTGCATTTAGCGTCTGCCCCCTGGTGGTCATTGTGTGTCATAGTGACCAATCATTCCCAGTGGTTCTGCTGTTGGGATCAATTTGCATATTACCCTTTTATTATATAGGATGCAGTGTCTTTTCCTATTATTTTTTTTTTGTTGTTAATCCTCACCTAGGACATTTTTTTCCACTGGTTTTTTTAGAGAGAGTAGAAGGGAGAGAAGGAGAGAGAGAGAGAAACATCAATGTAAGAGAGGTACATAGGTTACTCCCACATGTGGCCTACTGGAGGCAGGGAGTGAACCTGCAGCCCAGGTACATGTCCTTGACTGGAACCGAACTGGCAATCCTTCAGTGCACGGGATTATGCTCTAACCACTGAACCACAGAAGCCAGGGCTCCTATTACACTTTTTGCATTTTGATTAATTACGTGTCATCTTTTTTTTTTTAATATATTTTATTGATTTTTCACAGAGAGGAAGGGAGAGGTATAGAGAGCTAGAAACATCGATGAGAGAGAAACATCAATCAGCTGCCTCCTGCACACCCCCTACTGGGGTGTGCCCGCAACCAAGGTACATGCCCTTGACTGGAATCGAACCTGGGACCCTTGAGTCCACAGGCCGATGCTCTATCCACTGAGCCAAACTGGTCAGGGCAATTACGTGTCATCTTAATCTAAATTGTGCTGATATCATAAAATGTTTACACACTCTTCTGAGACAGAAGGTGCTATTCTGAGAAACATGGCACTCTCCTGGACCCCGTGGATTTGAACATGGCTCCTTGCTGCTCCCGAATGAATGGGAACTAGTTAAGTGTTTAAAAGTCGTCACAAGACAGTAAGATTCCAGTACAGCAGCCAGTGGCAGAGTGTGTTCAAGGGAAGATCTGTCCCAATAGAATTACACCAAAGCATATTTTCAGGATGGATGTCTTCTGCAATCTTTTGGAATAAATCACTCTACATTCTAAAAAAGAATTTTTGTAAAGGGCAGAAAACCACAGGCCCAAACTGGCATCACTCATGCTAAAACCCCATGATACAGGCTCTCCACTTCAAATTCACCCTATTGCAAAGCAAAATCACTCTTTTGCAAATCAAATTCATCCTTTTGCAAAGCAAATTTTTCCACTAAAATAATTTCAAAAGCTTTGTAACAAAAATAGATCTTATGCAAAGTTGTTGTTAAAATTAAATATTGCATGTACATAGTAATAAACATAAAATACTTTAACTTCAGAAATACTTACCTATAATTTCCCTTATTGTAGCTCTCCCACTATCACTTCTGGCAATTTCATATATATACTCATAAGGTAATTGTGACAACCTTCAGGAGTAATAGTCACTCCAGAATGATTAATAGCATCTGTCAAATGTTCATGGTTTGAAGGATCTGTAAAATATATCTCAGGCAGAACTTAACTTTTGAAAAAACTTCCTCAGTGGGATTCATCATGGAAAATATGGCGGCAGGAAGTTATGGTGGTAAGAAGTTATGCCTCGTCTGACCAGCAAGATCACGTACTTCCTGGGTTTTGTGGAAGCTTACATTGTCCAAAACCAACCACACATCCTCCAAATTATCTTCATCCAGTTTCTGCAGTAACCTGCAAAGAAAGTTGCAAAAAAATATTTGAAGTAGCAGGAATGTGCAGTTGCTTCGTGCCACACCATCCCCTGAAAGCTTATTGCTGCAATTAGGGAAACACGTCGTCCTTTAATCGTTGGCATGGTCAGGGGCTGATGTATTAACTTTTGATGATGCCTTTGTTCGCCAAAGATGGCATTTAAACCCGATTCATCAATGAATATTTTTTGTCTTGCTTCAGGGATGTTTCAAGAAAAATTTAACACATATTCTGTGCATCTCCATTGTTCTCTCCGAGTTGCAAGGATCAGCGTGAAAAGATGCACACTTTAACGTGATCCTTAACTGTTTCAGCACATTCTCAAGAGAACTTAGTGCTTAGTTCTACATATTCATATTGGAGAATCTTCTCATGAATTCCTTTTAAAGTTACAAATGGATTTTCATCATATACTTGGTAGATTTTGTTTATTATTGAGGAGTTTAACTTGCTACTTCTCTTACCTCCATTTTTTTCTATCATCACACAACCATTCCTATACCAGTAAATAATTGACTTAGCTGTATTGTTATTTTTTAAATATATTTTTATTGATTTCGGAGAGGAAGGAGAGGGAGAGAAACATCCATGACGAAAGAAATTCATCTATCAGCTGCCTCATACACACCGACACTGGGAATCAAGCCCGCAACCTGGGCATGTGCCCTTGACCAGAATCAAACCTGGGACCCTTCAGTCCACAGGCCAAAGCTCTAGCCAATGAGCCAAACCAGCTAGCGCATGCCATACTGTTTTTGATACCGGTGATTTCAGCTGATTCCTTTACCATTCCACCACCTACGGAACGTTTTATAAAAACCTTTCAGTTATCGTGGCTGGTACAACCATATGTCAGTGGATTATAACGTCGGACAACGGGGCTTCTTGATCTGGATCCCTCAATTTCCGATGATGTGTTTCGCATTCCTCAGCATACACATGAGGAATGAGCTTCCAGAGCTTGACTCAGTGTTGGATGTTGTATCCATTTTCAGTGTTTGAAGAAAATATTCAGGATTGATGTAAAAATACCTTAACGGAATCACAAAGCTGAGTTGGGAGAAAAATAAAAACGTGTTGATGCAACGCACTATATTTTCCCTGTCTGGGAGAGGAAGCCAGATGTTGTCACGTGACGTCATTACCAGGCACCCACAGCCATCGTTTCCAGGCTGGGCTGGGCTGGCTGTGGACTGCGTTTTGCGCCATGGGGTATGGGCAGCGTGGGCTGGATTCGGTGGGTCGTCACGCCAGGGTGGTGGCGGGGCCTGTGTCCCACGTTTGGGGATGGATTTGCAGCGCCATCCCCAGTGGGAGTTGTGCAGGAGGCAGCCGGTCCAGGACTCTCTTCATTGGTGTTTCTCTCTCTCCCTTCCTCTTCGAAATCAATAAAAATATATTTAAAAAAAAGTTACTGTCTAGGCAGCTCTCCTGCTTCCGGGGGAACCGCTGGGCCCCATGCGAGAAGGCGCCTGGACGAGGGTCGGCCCCCCGCAGAGCCGGCTGCACTGTAACAAGAAAAGCTCCGGCTGAGACGCGAACCGCCCAAGGTCTCGGGCTCCTTCCGCTCGCAGCGGTTCTGCAGCCCACGCCGCGCGGCAGGCGCTGTCCCCCGGCGCGTCAGTAGGGTCGTTCCCAGGGAAACCGGAGCCGCCGGGACACGCCCCCCGCCGGGGAGACGCCCCTGCCCCGAGACACCGCCCCAGGCCCGGCCCGCGACAGTACCCCGCGCCTCGGGCTGCCCGCGCTACTGCCTGACGCCACGCTCGGCCTCCTCACACCGTCAGAAGTCGGGGCCGCGGCCACGCTCCCTCGCTGCGGTACCGGACGCAGGTTCGAGCGCCCTGATCCATCCGTGTAGCCCCGGCACCGCGCCGGCAGAACCCGTGAATCGCTCCGTCAGGCATTGTCACAGGCAGCCCGAGACGCGGGGTCCTTAGGGGCGCGGGTCTTCTCAGCGGCGAAGGCGGCGGCGGCCGGAGGGCGGTGGCGATGCTGTGGCCCCGGCTGGTGGGCGCCGACTGGGCAGCGCTGGCCTGGGAGCTGCTCGTCGCCTCGGTGCTGCTGCTCGCGGTGCGCTGGCTGGTGCGGCGGCTGGAAAAGCGGCCGCGGGGCCAGGGCCGAAGCGAGCTTCCTGCCCCGCCGTCCCACGCGGCCGTGGATCCTGACTCGGACCCGGGTAAGGCCCCTCCGCTCCCCTCCGGCCTGAGACTGCTGTTCCGGTGAAAGGCCGGGAGTAACACTCCGGGGTCCTTCACGTGCAGACGACGGCACGGCGCTGAGGCCGGACTATCTTGTCCGTTCGTTCGTCTGTCTGTCCGTCCGTCCGAGCCTGGTGACTGAGGAGCCACCCCCTCGAGCCGTCGCGCCCTTTCTGTCTCGCGCAGCCGCATGGTTCCCTCGTCGGCCGCCCGTTGGGTTCCGAGGGGGAGGCCTGGAGTGTTTGAATGGAGAGCGAAACGGACGTCTCCTGGGGACCTCGGGCTGCCGGGCTCCGTGGGGGCGACCCCGGGTCGGGGCCGGCCTGCCTTCCGCCCTGTCGCAGTGTTGCCCACCTGCTCTCCTTCCCTTGAACGAAGCTGCAGGTCCGTCCGGTTACCCGGTCCGCCCGGCCCCGAAGCTCGGTGCAGCACAGACCCCGGACGACAACCCACCCAGAGACAGGCTGCGTGGGGCTGGAATCGCAGTGTCCATTTGCATTGAAGTTGTTTTTCTTAAGTAAAATTTTTAGCTTTCCATTTTGGAATCGATGTACAGAGCATCCGCAGGGTGCTCTCCCCGGTGGAATCCTGTGCGCAGCCGGCCTCCCGCTTGGAGTTCTTTGGCACCTTGGGGGGTGGGGGGCGACGGGGCGGGGGAGGGCTTTGCAATACAGTGCTTGCTTATAAAACGAATTCTCTGCAAATAAGTCACAGCCTTTTTTAAAATCTTGGTTAGAGCCAATGGTTGATTATTGTATGTGTCCTGTCCAAGGATGGAGCCCAAAACCTTGTCATATCTGGATGATATTCTAACCAACTACCTGGCCAGGGCACCACTTTTTAAAGAAAAGATTTGCTTAAACCATTGACTTGATTTGTGTTGTTTTGGGCCTAGGTGCAATGACAATGGATGCCATCTTAGCTCAACTAAAGCTCCTGAATCCAGATGACCTCAGAGAAGAAATTGTCAAAGCCGGATTGAAATGTGGACCCATTACTGCAACCACAAGGTTTATTTTTGAGAAAAAACTGGCTCAGGCTTTATTAGAGCACAAAAGAACCCTGCCTTCACACCCTCCTTACCAGGCCACCGTAGGAAGCCCAGCCGAGCAGGTCAGCTTTTCTGAAGACAGAGATTTTGGTTATGGAGTGGGCTTGAACCCTTCGGAGGAAGAGACCCTGAAGTCTGAGACCTGCTCCGCAGCCTTCAGTGCTGTGGCTGGGGTTGATGGCCCCAAAACAGTGGAGAGGGCCTCTACTGAGCCGCCTCTGTACTATGGGGTGTACCCGGCCTATGAGGATTCCCCAGCAAGAAACGGTAAAGTGACAAGCATGATGTTTCTTACCTAGGGAGGAGGTGCCTGGACAGCAAGGATAAGATGATCTTAAAAATCCCAACAGCAGAGGAGAAGAAAGAGTAATCCAGTCACCATAATCGATGCTCCAAATTAACCACCGTTGGCATTTTTATATAGCGCTCTCCTTAAAAAAATTTTTTGATCTATATATGAATTTCTAAAAATCAAGAAAAGTATTTATTGGCTGGCTACTATTTGTTAATTAATCATCTCCCTCTTTTTAAAAAAAATATATTTTTATTGATTTCAGAGAACAAGGGAAAGCAAGAGAGAGACAGAGAAATATTAATGCTGAGAGGGAATCATTGATTGGCTGCCTCCTGCACACCTTACGCTGGGGACCGAGCCCACAACCCAGACATGTACCCTTGACCGGAATCAAACCCGGGACCCTTGAATCTGCAGGTTGACACTCTTTCCACTGAGCCAAATCAGCCACGGCCTTTTTTTATTTTTCAACATAATCTGAACATCTGTTATGTTAATGAATGCAAATGGGCAGTAAATAATTTTCAACATTAAAAAATTGCTGTTTGAAACAACTAAAATAGTATTGAAAGGAATTCATGAAAACCTGATTAGGATATAAATATATATTATATATATAGTATATAAAGAAAATGTGTAGCCCTGACCGGTTTGGCTCAGTGGATAGAGCGTCGGCCTGCGGACTGAAGGGTCCCGGGTTCGATTCCGGTCAAGGGCATGAACCTTGGTTGCGGGCACATCCCCAGTAGGGGGTGTGCAAGAGGCAGCTGATCGATGTTTCTCTCCCATCGATGTTTCTAACTCTGTCCCTCTCCCTTCCTCTCTGTAAAAAAAATCAATAAAAATATATTTAAAAAAAAAAAAAAAGAAAATGTGAAATTTCTTTCCTCCCCACTGAAATCCTAACCCTTAATAATTGCTTTTGTGTATATAGGTGTATATAAATAAAAATTGTTTTATTTTAGTTAAATAATGGTTAAGTAGCCCAGGCCAGTGTGGCTCACTTGGTTGAGCATCATCCCAAACACCCAGAGGTCGCTGGTTTGATTCCCTGTCAGGGCTCATGCCCAGGTTTCTGCTAAATCCCCATTAAGGGGCATGCAGGAACAGTTGATGGACATTCCCCCCCCTCCCCCCTTCCTCTTTCTCAAAAATCAATAAAAATATTTTTTTAATGGTAAGTAAAACTGTCAGGTCAAAGGGATGCATTCTTAAACTTTGAAAGCTGCCACCCTCCTAAAGATGCTACCATTCACAGTGTATGCGAGAGCTGCTTTCCAGTCTCTACAGTACAATGTTGAAGTCACATTTTTTTCTAAAAAGGGAAAACACGTTTCCGTTAACTCAGTCATTCTGTATATTATTGAACTTGCCTTTCCGTCATTTGCATGAGAGAAAATTTTGTTTTAGGTCAGTTACCTTTTTATATGGTTATAGTCTATTTGTATTTATTTGATGAATTGCTTGGTCATACTCACTGACCATTTTTATTGAGCGATGGGCATTATCATTCTTCTGTTACATCGTTTAACAATGTTTTTCTCTCCATCTGTCATTTGTGTTCGATGTATTTATGAGAATCTCATACAGAACTAGGTTGTGATAGTTTTGCAAAACTTTAATATTTTTATATAGTCAGAACTTTCTTTTTCTTTATGAATTATGTACATACTTAAAAAGGCATTCCCTGACCAAAATTATTTCTAAAATTCATATTTTGCTGATATGTTCATAGTTTAACCCGTGTTTTTGATTTCTTAATATGAATATATCCTTGGATAAAAAATTATGTACATGTATAAAACATCATGTTATTTATATCAACACACACAGGTAATCAAGGTTATTGTGCTCTTTCTGGTAGCTAAGTCCCTTTTTCTTCTGGATTAAGAGTATGAAACATTAAATAAGAGAAAAGTCAGGCAGCGGGTAACAACTGTTGACTCTTAAACTCAGGGCCTTAGGGTGTGACTGTGTGACAGTGGCTCCAGTTACTCTCTCTGTTCTCCATCTGTTACTTTTCCCAGAAAGGATTCATGTTTATGAAGATAAAAAGGAAGCATTGCAAGCAGTCAAGATGATCAAAGGATCCCGATTTAAAGCCTTTTCAAGCAGAGAAGATGCTGAGAAATTTGCTAGAGGAATTTGTTATTATTTTCCTTCTCCAAGCAAAACTTCTTCAGTACTTTCTCCTGTGAAAATAGCATCACTCTCTAGCAATGGTGGGTTAAAAGGTAAATTATATAGCAGTTCACAACTTGGCATTACTATCAGATTTGCCCACAAGTATTGTGCTCTTTCCTTATGTACAGGAATTAGTTTTCTCTGCCTTTGGGAGAAGTCCAGTTTGCCAGGAAGTGAAAGCCCAGGCCATGGAGCAGCTGGAAGAGAATGGGCTGAGCTGGGGTGACCGGCGACCGGGAGGGTGGAGTTGAGAGGGAGCTGAGTGGGCCAGGCCGATACTCTAGGCCCCAGCGCTGTCGAGCTGTGGGAGAAGCAGTGAAAGGATCACCATTAACGTTTTGTCCTGTTCCCTCTGTCTTCCTCTCTCCCTGTTGCCAATTATATTCAGGAGCATTTTTTTTTTTTATGCCAAGACTATTGCTCACCTGAAGCTACACCTGTTTCTAGGACTGTGGCACCAGCTTTGACCCAGACAATCCATTCAGTCAGAAAGGTGACCACACCCCTCTTGGCTCAGAACCCAGTCTGGTGAAGGGGCCTTTGTCGTCAGCATTGTGCAAAGCCCTGGCCTCACTCTCGTTCCTTCTTGGGGCTCACAGTTGTCCTCGCTTCGGAGGCTGGCTGGGTTCCAGAGGAAGGCTCTCTCCCTGCAGATTTGGGGCCATCCGTCCAGAGTCCCCTCTGCTGCGTTTCCTGTTCCCTTGCTTGGCCTTACAGATGCTTCTTACAGGGAAACCAGAATGATTTCCAGCAGGCCTTCCTCTGCCCATTTGTGACTTTGCCTCGAGAAGATCGCTTTCGGACTTCTTCGGGTGTTGTCATTAAACCGCTAGAAATCACTGTGGCTCGCTGCCTTCACGGGAGTGCTCCGTGTACCTCAGCTGCTGAGCTCGGGGCCTTTCACAGAGCCTTCCCAGCTGGTGTCCAGGGGGATTTGGCTCTTCACTCACATGCAGCTGCCCTGTGCTTGTGCCACTGCTGGAGGCTAGCACATGGACTGCCTGCTGAGTACTGTCATTGGCCCTGCCTGTCCCCAAGTAGATCACAGACTTACCACCTCAGTGTAGCACATGGGGATGCTGAGGAAATGTTCATGAAATTATTCTTTTTTAAAAAATCATGTTTTTCGGGAGATTATTTTAGGCTTTTTTCAACTAACTGGTTTTTGGGTTTCATTTAGCTGTTCTATCATTTCTTGTTGCTGTTATTGTTAGTGGTCTGTTTAATCGCTTTAACCTTTATGTTTATTAATTTCTTCTGTCTCCTTTTCTTTAGATTATTTTTAGTTTCTTTTCAAATCTGCATTAGTTGTATCTGTAATTCAAATTAAATGTTCTTAAATTGTCTCTTAGCAACAGATGGCTTGTGCTTTTCTGAGACAGAAACTGTAAACAGAGAGCGAGCAAACAGCTATAAAAATCCCCGTACGCAGGACCTCACTTCTAAATTGCGAAAAGCTGTGGAGCAGGGAGATGAAGACACTTTTTCTGACCTTATCTGGAGTAATCCTCGATATCTGATTGGTTCGGGGGACAACCCGACCATCGTGCAGGTAAGCCTGCATCCAGCATCTCTAACTTCAAGACTCTGGGGTGACAAACATGAAGCTCAAAATCTGTGGTTTTCCTTCAGGAGGGATGTAGGTACAATGTCATGCATGTTGCTGCCCGAGAGAATCAGGCTTCCATCTGCCAGCTGACTCTCGAGACGCTGGAGAACCCTGAGTTCATGCAGCTCATGTACCCAGATGACGCCCCGGATATGCTGCAGAAGCGCATTTGTTACATCCTTGATCTGTACCTGAACACGCCCGACAAGGGGGTGAGTGTGGCACCTTCTCTCCTGTGACATTACAGCCAGTCTCAGTGCCACCAAGACTCATGTTCCTGGTTTTGGGTATTTGCCTGATCCCTGCACTTCGTCAGTGCATGTGGAGGGCTAGGAAGGAGACGTGCATTCATTGAGCTTAGGAAGCTCCTGACGGTTGGAGAACAGATACACACGCACATGCACACACACACACCCCTCACCCCCGCCTCACCATAAAGGGAGCTGTGACCGTCAGGCCCCTGAGCTGCAGACAGCATGGGAGGTGCAGCTGTAGGAGGCAAGTCAGGGAGTTGAGAAGCATCATGGACTCGGGTGGAGTGTTATTTGTGGCTTTAACTTTCTAATATTTTCTCCTTTTTAAATAATATTTTTCTTTTTAAATTTTGTTTTTCAATTACAGTTCACATTCAGTTATTTTGCATTATTTTAAGGTGTACAGCATAGTGGTTAGATAATCATATACTCGACAAAGTGGTCCCCTAATATTACTAATTTTTTTATTTTTCAATTACAGTCGATATACAATATTAGTTTCAGGTGTACAACATAGTGACTAGAAATTTATGTAACTGACATAAAAGTGATCCCTTGATAAGTCTAGTGTCCATCTGACACATACATAGTTATTACAATATTACTGTCTTCCCTGTGCTGTCCTTTACATCCCCATGACTGTTTTATAACAGGCAATTTGTACCTTCATCTTTTTCATCCAGCCCTCAAACTTGCCCTTTCATTTGGCAACCATGACTGTTTTTTGTACCTAAGTTTATCTCCGTTTTGCTTTATTTTTTTTTTAGATTCCACATAAAAATGAAATCATGGAATTTGTCATTCTCTGACTTACTTCACTCAACATAATATCCTCTCAATCCATCCATGTTGTCGCAAATGGCAAGATTTTTTTTTTTAGATATATATTTTATTGATTTTTTACAGAGGAAGGGAGAGGGAAAGAGAGTTAGAAACACTGATGAGAGAGAAATATCAATCAACTGACTCCTGCACACCCCCTACTGGGGATGTGCCCACAACCAAGGTACAAGCCCTTAACTGAATCGAACCTAGGACCCTTCAGTCCGCAGGCCACTGCTCTATCCACTGAGCCAAACCGGTTATGGCAAATGGCAAGATTTTTGTGTTTTCATGGCTAAGTAATAGGCATTGTACATACCTGGGTTGTGGGCTCAATCCCCAGTGTGGGGTGTGCAGGAGGCAGCCAATGAATAATTCTCTCTCATCACTGATGTTTATCTCTCTCCTCCCTCTCTTACCCTTCCTCTTTCTGACATAATTTTTAAAACATTTAAAAAAAATAACCATTCTTTCTCTGCATCTCTCAGGGCTATGACACACCATTGCATTTTGCTTGTAAGTTTGGGAATGCAGATGTGGTCAACGTGCTTTCTTCACACCCTTTGATTGTAAAATACCCACGGAATAAATGTGGTAAAACGCCTGAAAATGTAAGTACTTGGTAAAATGCTGTTGCTGTGTAGCGTTAGAATGGAAATCTATAAACTTACAGTCTGTGGTCATAGCCACTGTGAAGTCAGGAGTAACTCCGACTGTGAATGTGTGTGCCTCACAGGCACTCCTTAGTACCTGTCCGCTGAGGACGATGCATCTACAGAGCCAGGAGGGAATGATTTTATTTTATCCTCGTCAGCTCACAGTCTCTTATCAACTGCCCTTTGTACATACCAGGGTCAGAGAACAGAAGAGGTGGTAGTGATGGTCGTGATGATGGTAGTGAGGGTGAAGGTGATGGTGATGATGATGTGTAAACAGCTGACATGTTCAGCTCAGGGGGCACCAGGGACTGTCCTAAGCCCTGCCCACATATTCCTGCCTGACGAAAGCAGGCCTTGTCATGATCTATACTCTGGCAGTTGAGCACAGTGGGCCTTAGAAAGGCCAGAGGTGTGTCTGTGCCTGTGAAGTGGAGAAGGAAGTGGACCTGACCCTGGATTCGAGCTGTTAGCTGGCCTGGACCTGCCAGCCCTTTAGAAGTAGAACCTGTGAGGACCCAGTTCAGGTAGCGAACTTCTTCTTTGTAATTGCTGTGGTTATATAGTGCCCACTTTCTGGGGAAAGTTTACAATATACATAAAAACACAATTTAGACAATCATACAATTCAGAAATTAGCATTATTTTGCATATGTCCAATTCAACATTTTCTGTGCATAGATATGTGTATATGTACACACACATATTTTTTAATGTTTTTTTATAGAGAAAGGAAAGGGATAGAGAGATAGAAACATTGATGAGAGAGAATCATTGATTAGCTGCCTCCTGCATGCCCTTCACTAGGAATCCAGCCCACAACTTGACTGGGAATTGAACTGGTGACCTCCTGGTTTGTGGCAACCACTGAGCAACACTAGCCAGGCATATTTTTTCAATATAAATTGGTGTTTTGTAACACATTTTAAAAGCATTTGGCATCGTCACAATTAGTTACAGACATAAACATAGTTACTGGAGTCCCAGGGTACACTACACAATTGTACTAGAGTTGAATTCTCGCAGGTTGGCAGTAGATGGTAATTCTGTAGTTCCTTCCTTATTGGGTGTTTTTTCTTCTAGCAAAAATGTTCTTGTCACTACAGTTCTTCAAGGGATGACAAAATTTATTCCTGCAGTTGCGAAAAGCAAACGTGTATCCCATGCTCTGTAGGTGTTCTGTGTCAGCCCTGCCAGACAGCAGACTCCAGGCAGCGGGGCTCAGAGCACTGGAGGCTGTGCGCCTCTGCTCTGCCTTGATGGTGTGCTAAGGTTTCTTTTTCCATGCAGAAGATTAGCAGGTGTAGAGCAGCATGAAAAAGGAAGTAAAAGTGACCCAGAATCTGAGTTTCTCTTCCTGTCCTGGCCCCTTAAGCTGTTACAAATGTTACTGGCGTCCTCAAACTATGGCCCGCGGGCCACATGCGGCCCGCCGAGGACATTTATCCGGCCCGCCAGGTGTTTTTGCCGCCGCTGCCTGTCCTGCTTAAAATAAGATATGTGCAGTGTGCATAGGGATTTGTTCATAGTTTTTTTTTTTTAAACTATAGTCGGGCCCTCCAACGGTCTGAGGGACAGTGAACTGGCCCCTGTTTAAAAAGTTTGAGGACCTGTTAGAAGCAAGTGTGTACTGCTCTGCACACGGTTTTTGGTTGCGGGCTTTGTGCATAAGATACTATTCTTATTCTTTGAGTATAAGATACTATTCTTATTTTGTTGACCTAGAAACTTGGTTTTATAAAACTTTAATGATAAGAAAATGTGACAAATTAAGATTTAGAATGAACTTCACATAACTCTGTGTTTTTTAAAACAGGTTATTTGTGAAAGAAGCAAAAATAAATCTGTGGAACTGAAGGAACGAATTAGAGAATATCTAAAGGGTAAGGAAGGGCATCGGTGCTGGAGTGTGAGGCCCATTGTTGGGCAGGGCCGGACAGCGTCCAAGCCTGGCTGTGTTTGGGGAGTGAAGCCAGCGGTGTGGGTGACTCCACTTGGCAGCTCTCGTCATAGTTACTGTTTCCTGAACACCCAGCTCGAGTTCTAGCTCTGTCTTCATATAACGCCTCCTTTGATGCCTATTGTTCATGGCCTCACCCCTTACCCTCTGCAGGCCACTCATGTAGCAGGTATAGCTGACCTTTCTCAGGTAGAAGCAGGTCAGAGCGGCTATATCCGAGCTCCCAGGCTGCTCAGTTGTTTGTCAGGAGCTCCTTCTCGTCGTTTCTATGCCAGGCCCTGTCCCCCTTGGCCAGGCCAGGCCACTCCTCCTTTGCTCCCCAGGCAGTCCTCACTCCTGAGGCCTCGCTGGCCCTGGGTCTCATCACTCTGGGCCCAGAGTTGGATTGCCTGCTTGGCTTTTCAAGATGTGACCTGTAGGGAATTGGAAAGGGAAGAGTGAAAATGTACCTTCTTTTTAACATCTCTGCTGCCCATGTAGGCTGATCTCTGCTGCTCATGTAGGCTGATGAGGGGTAGGCTTGTCCACACAGTCCTACCCCTCATCCCTTCTCACCTGAGGTGAGGCGATGTTTGCACTCCTTCCTCCCTTTTACTTCCGGCAGAGGAAGAATGTAGACTCCTTAAGGGAGACTGGCACAAACTGGCCTCTTGCCAGGTCCTTCAGCTCCAGAGATAGGCAGCCTTTCGTTGTGAATAGCACGGCATCGCTTGTGTGGTTTCTCACGCCCTGAAGTGAGGAGCCATCTAAGCCGGTGGGGTCAGCCCTGATGTCTTCCCAGGTCACTACTATGTGCCTCTCCTGAGGGCGGAGGACACGTCGTCCCCAGTGATCGGGGAGCTGTGGTCTCCAGACGGGACGGCCGAGACCGCTCACATCAGCCGTGGTGGAGGCAGCCCCAGAGACCCTGCTCTGGTCCTGAGAGCCTTCGCAGGGCCCATGAGTCCAGTCAAGGTGAGCGGCTTGAAAGCTCTGGCACAAGCCCTTCGCTGCCCCCAGCACAGCTCACACGGTTTCTCCTCGTAGGCAGAAGATTTTCGCAGGCTCTGGAAAACCCCACCTCGGGAGAAAGCAGGCTTCTTCCACGGGGTCAGGAAGTCGGACCCAGAAAGAGGCATGGAGAGAGTGGGAAGGTAGGAAAGGTCGCAAGAGTGACAGCTGTGTGGTGAAGTCTTGTGTCTCCACGGTGTGCTTGTGCTGAAGGGGGAGGGGAGCCAGGGACATCTGCCTTGAGAGCCAGAGTTCCCAGGAAACCTTTCTTTCTGGAGCTCTGGTTCCTTGCACACCTTGTACATTCTGCAGTCCCTCCCCAACGGACTGCCGCCTGTGTTTGAGGGGTGGTAGAGTTTGAAGAGAGGTGCCCTGCAATGGGGGCTTCCTTGGCAATGAGGGAGAAAATAGAACACAAGACTCAGGATGGCTAGAAATGAAGTCATAATCAGGGAGCCAAGTTACAGTGTAATCAAAGTGTCATTGAATTGCTTTAGAACTTTTTTTACAAAATCTGTGCCAAGTTTCAGATGTATAGCTTGAACTGGAAAAGAACTTCTAAATTTGTATATGCCTGGCCCAAACCAGAATCCTATCCAACTTTTTATCACTGTTTTATTAAAACTAAAAGTTTGTCTGTTTTTGCTCTTTTGCCTTTTATCTCTATGGTGTGTTGTGAAGGTGTGTTCTGGTTGCGGTGTTCTTCCTTAACTGGCTCTTTGCTGTGTGACCGGCTCTGGGAGTTTTTTCTCTGCACAACTCACACTGTGCTTTATTCCCACAGGCAGCTGGCTCACGAGCTGGGGTACCCCTGGGTTGAGTACTGGGACTTTCTGGGCTGTTTTGCTGACCTGTCTTCCCAGGAGGGCCTGCAGAAGCTGGAGGAATACCTGACACAGCAGGAAATGGGCAGAAAGGCCCAACAAGACCTAGGAGAAAACGAGGCTTCTGCTTTTGGTAAGGACTTGAGGGCATCCCTGTGCGCACAGGACCTGGATCCTGTCTTGTGGCCCCAACCAAGAAGATGTCCCTGCAAATGCGTGAGCGCCTGTGGCTCCTCTCTGCCCGTCAGGCTCTCAGTGCCCTGGGTTCTGCAGATCGGAGGGAGGCACCAGGCCTGCCCGCCCCTCCCTGTGACTGCTTTTGGCTTTGGCTTCCTTCTCATTTTCCTGGAAGCTTTCAGTTTGCTTACCCTGCTTGTCCTTTCCCTGGAGCAGGGTGGGTGGTTTTGTCTTGTGTCTGAGGAGGAGGCTTTGATGAGAGATGGGTTGGTGGTGGGGGTCTGTGCTGTGCCGAGTGTGTGTCATGCGGACTCTGTTACCCACCTGAGGAGCCACTTTGTCTGCCTCACAGGCTGTCGTGGGAACTGCAGCAATTCCATCTCCATGAGGGCCTTTCTCGATGATGAAGACGATGACATGAGCTTGGAAGAGATTAAGAATCGGCAGAACACAGCCCGAAACAACAGCCAGCCCACAGTCCGGGCTTCCAGAGACTCAGGCTGCGACATCCTTCCCTTGGAGCAGAGGACGAACCTTATAGAAGACGAGGCGCAGCCCTGTCCCCACAGCAGCAGGAATGGCTTCTGCAGCCCCCTGAGCGGTGGCAAGACCCAGCGTGGGAAGGGAACAGAGGCCGTGAGCGGGGAGGAAGCCCTCTCGTCACCTGTCTCTGGCTTGACTGTTGAGTTCGATAAGCTCAAATTGCAGAATCTAGCAAGTGGGTTTTCGGAGATACCAAATAAAAGTGTGAAAACGAGAGATGAGAAGAACCTGACGACAAGAACAGAAGTGGTGGAAAGGGATGTGGTAGGACCTCCTGCTGCCGCCAGACTCGGAAGCAGTCAAGCAAGGACAGAAAGTGAGATGTCGGCGGGCATCGCAAACATGTGCCTGGGTCCCCACTGTCCCGGCCACGAGGCCCAGCACAGCTGCACCTCTGCGTCCTCGGAGGCCTTGGGGGTCGCCGCCAGGAAGGAGCCTGTCCAGAGGCTCTTCCTTCTGGGGTAGGAGTGGGCGTGTGAGCATGTGGGTGGCTGTGGGACAGGTCTGAGCGCAGGGATGTGACACTAACTGATGTTCTGAAAAGTTAGCTCTGCTCATAGCCTGGGTCTCAGGTTGGTGGGAACACATCCTTTCTAGTTCAACCTTGTGCTGCTGTCCTTCCTGGGGAAATGGTCGCCTCCAGAATGACTGGCACGTCCTAAGAATATAGCTGTAGGAAGAAAGGCCTTCTGGGGGTCAGCTGCGCCTCCCAGGTGGCCTGTTCTGGCTGATGGTTCTCAGAAGTGGAAATAGGACTGCATTTTCACAGCGGGTCTTGGGGGCAGTGGGGACCAGCGCCTACACCGTCCTGGGTTCCTGAGTTCAGGCAGGGGTGTGAAGTCTGTCCTGGTCACACATGTTCTCTTCTCTATGACACCATGCAGGGAGGAGCCGTCCAAACTGGATCGTGATGTCTTGGCAGCTCTGGAGGGTGCAGACTTGGACCCTCAGCAGCACCCCGCCGTGCACAGGTGGAGAAGCGCTGTCCTGGGCTACCCACCCTCCGACAGGCAGAGGTACCATGGGCCCAGGGGTTGCTGGTACTAGTGTCCGGAGGGACTGACCCACATGCACCTCATGGTTCCCTAGGACACTGCCACTTTAGCGTGTAGCCCCCCATGTGCGGCCGTGGCTGGGGCACCGCGGAAGGGAGGTCTGTAGTGGGTGCAAGAACAGAAGGGTGCTGCTGACAGGGAGGCTGCAGGGAGGGGTGCCTGGAGTTCCTGGTCATGGTCATGTGGGATTCACATGGACAGTCATGAGCTGTTAGTCTTCAGGGCCAGTGTTCTGAGGTTCTCAGGGCCTCTGGTTGGAGCCACAGTGGAGCCCCAGCTCAGGAGCAGGAGCCCAGGTCCTGTTGTGGCCTCCACTCTCCCTACACCCCGCCGTCTGTGCTGACAGGTCTTTCTTGTTTCCTCAGTTGGCCGAGCCCCTCGATAAAAGGGAAGTTGACATCTCAGCTGCCGGATCTTGATTGCCTGACTAGCTGCAGCCCAGGGAGAAGTGGTCCCGCAGGGGGCAGTCCCAGGAAGCCTGGCTCTGCCCCCCACTCCCCCCGAATGGGCAGCCCAGGGCGCTACAGCCCTGCCAACGGGTGCCACCTCCGCAGGATGGTACGCCTGGCCCAGCACGCAGCCTTGTAGGCTGTGCGTGTGCTGGGCTCTCACTTCATTAAAGAAGGGTAATGGGTGTATTGCTAAAATTCACTGAAAAAGGATATATTCTGATACATTTATTAATCCTCATTTTTAGTAAGAATTTTAGAAAATGCAATATTTCATGTAAAATTTAGATTTCTGACATTTTGAGAGAAGTTGATGAAATCAAACGTGGATACCAGTTTTCTGAAAACTCGACATGGCAATGGTGCCGACCGCAGTTGCATCCTGTGGGCAGGGGACGGGAGCTAAGCTGCTTGCTTTCCCAAGAATCCCAGCAGGTGCTAGAGGTGGTGATGGCCATGCTCACTTCCACTCAGTTCTGAAAACTAAGGAGAATTTTGTTCACCTTCCTTTTCTGGGGAGGGTTTTTCACTTTTGGGTTCTCCTTGGTTAGATGAATTTAAAGCTATCCTTTCTCTTGGACAAAATCTATAGCCATTGGGAGGCAAGTGATAGGCAGGCAGGACTCCGCAGCCAGGTTTCTTTCTGCCAGCACTGAGCCACGTGTGCTCTGTGCTGCCAGTGCAGTGAGGTTGGGGTGATCTGTAAGTTGTTCCCTGGTTTTGAAATTATCTCCTATTTTAGAACTCACTTCAGTTAGAGTTTCTTTATAACTTGTCACCTTTTAGTACAGAAACTAGAGATCGACTTGACTGTTGGTAGGTTTGAGCCTGGTTTAGTTACTCGAGTGTGGCTTACTTTAGGGTCCTCCCTCCACGGTCTCTGTGCAGTGTGTGGGGGTCACCACAGGTCCCTGGCCCACACTGGATGCCCAAGGACAGAAAACTACCTGTGCTTTAACTGACTTCAGTGCCTTTTGTAAATCACTTTTTATTTTTTCTGAGCTTGTTTTTTGAGAATGTACAGTGATACTAAGTAAGTGTGAGATTCTTTTTCATTCATAAAAATTGTTACTTCACACAATAACAAGAGGCAGGTCAGGAATATTAGAATCAAGATTTAGATTTTAAAATTCTAATGGTTGTTACACAGGTGTTTTCACATCTAGCAATGCCAACAATCTAGATAGAAGACAAAAAATAACATTCTTTTGTAAAATCCAATGGTATTTTAAAAGGCATGTGTTCTCAACAGAAATCAGAAGGCAGATATTCACAGTGCTGATCTGTTTTTCCTGGAATCTTGCCCTACTGTGCTGTATATTGCTGTAAATATTCAGATGGAATTAAAATAGTGTTTTTGCTGTAATTTTGAACTGTTCCTGTGTTGTGAAGCTTTGGCCTTTATTCCCAGGTGTTTCTGTCAGATGGCCGAGTCCCAGTGAGCGCATCATCACAAGACCTAGTGATGATCTTTGTAAAACTATTTAATGAAATGAATTGTTTTAAACCATGTGCTATAGTAATTCCAAGATTTCAGAAAGACCTCTCACCTGTTACCTAGCCAAATGCCCTTAGTCAGGCATCCTCAGACTGCGGCCCTCGGGCCACATGCGGCCCGCTGAGGACATTTATCCGGCCCGCCGGGTGTTTTTGCCACCTTGTTTTTTTTTACTTCAAAATAAGATACGTGCAGTGTGCATAGGAATTTGTTCATAGTTTTTTGTTTTTTTTAACTATAGTCCCGCCCTCCAACGGTCTGAGGGACAGTGAACTGACCCCGTTTAAAAAGTTTGAGGACCCCTGCTTAGTGTTTGGTAAAACTGTTCACCTCAGTTGTTTCCTTGTTGGGTTTGGCCCTTTCATTCCTCACACACTTGTGAACAGCGTTCTGGCATCAGTTAAATCCACAGATTTCCTACCTGCCTTTGTGATGCTAGCCATCAGCGTGTTGTTTCTCTAGTTGGAAAGAGGTGGGTTGCGAGCCTCTCTTTGGTGGGTTTGGGTGCTGGGCCCTGGAAGCTCCCGGTGCTGTGAAGTGAGCGTCCATCCCATGTGCAAGGACCACAGACAGATCCTCTGAGTAACTGTTACATGTTTCCAGAAACTTCCACAGCTTCCAGAGGAAAGCATGGGTTGGTGCCCTGTTGAGTGTAGTTTTGAACATCCCCTGAGCCAGGCGGGCTGTTGGAGGCACAGGCTTTTCCTGTGTCTGACATGGGTGTTGGCATGTGCAGACACCACGCGTCCTCTGGCTGGACTGCACGTTTCTGCCTTCAGCTGCCTCAACAGGAAATGTCGAGGACCAAACAGCAGCAGCACAGAACACTCCTGCTTCCCCACTGGTCAGTCAGGTCCCATTGGCCCCTCATGGCACATGCATTCCTGATGGGCTGTTCTGGCCAAGCTTTGGGTGTGGTTACCTCCTTTTCAAAAGCCTCTGGTCACCTGTCCTACCTCAGGGGACAGTTTCCACCCATCACTGGGCCCTGTAACTGAATGCCAACACCCTCCTCCCGTTCCTTAGCTGCGTCCCCCTTGAGGGGGCTCATTTCTGGTTTCTGGAAGGCTGCCTTGCTTCTCACAGGTTGTGCAAAGGGTAGAAATGCCACCAAAAAGGTAGGTCTGAAGACAGGTAATAGGGCCTGCTGCCCCACCTTCAGGCCTGTAGCTCCTACGTCCAGGGCTCAGATGTGCTGGGCTTCCGGGCATCACACTGTCAGACCACCTGTCACACTTGCGGTTCTAGAAGCTGGCACAGATCCTGGCTTAGCTGTCACAACTATTCCTAGGAATGGTGCGTGTGGTTGCTGCCTCTGAAATGCCATTGGTCATGTCAGACTCACTGTCTTGGCTCAGGGCGTCTGTCACCAAGGCCTCTGGTGGCAGCTGCCCAGGAAAGCCGTCATTCCCAGGTCTCAGTGTGGGTTGCCTTTGTCAGGCTGCACAAGCTTCCTGATTTCTTTAAAACATTCACAATTAGCACTTTGAAAACCAGTAAAATAAAGTTTTATTTTGTGTTATTTCCGAAGTTGACAAGAGGCATCCCATTTGTTTGCAGTGCAGAAAATGTTCATAACCACTTCGTAGAAATTGTAGTTTTTGTAAATATTTGGGATGGACACGTCATTGTCCAAATATTTTAATCCATAAGCATAAAAGTTTAACAGCCACAGGCAAACAGAATGACAGCTGACAGCTATTTTACTTAAATAGGACTCTCTTCTGGCTGTCCCCTCTCACCTGCCCAGCTGCTCCTGTGTTTGGAGAGGCCTAACACAGGTGTGTTCACACCCAATAGCATCAGGGATGCAGGACTGTGGAGTGAGACACTGGTTTTCCACGCAAGAACCAGATGGGAAATCTTTATTTGACAAAGTGATGAAAGGACTGAAGAATGTGAAGAATGTACGAAGTGAAATAAGTTATGAATGGAAATGCTGGGCTCTCCAAGTCCCTGGTGCCAGCAGGCTTTGCTGAGTTACTCAAGGGGTCGTGTGACCACTGCAGGTGCTATGGTCTCCATGGTGACACCTGTCAGGAGGCCTTCACCCCACAGGCTCCTGGGGTGAGCTTAGCGCAGGAAACCTCGCCAAAGGACCAGCACGTTCCCCTCGCCATCCTCGGCCAGAAGGACACACGGCGATTCAAACACTTCACCCTGCCTCTCCCCAGTCCCAGAGAAATGAGGTGACCTGGCGCAGCCTGTGGAGTGGACAGAGGCACTGTCTCCATGTTCTGGCGGCTCCCATGCCAAAGCCGGGCACGGGTGAGGAGAGCGGGGCTCAGGAGCGGGAGATCTTGTCCGGAGGCATGAACCCTGTGTCCCCGAGGGCCCTGAGTGCCACGCAGCCGTCAGGCCGGACCACCAGGTGGGTGATGCTGCCATTATTGAGGGAGAGGCGGAGCCAGCCTTCTGGAGGGAACTGCAGCGCCCTGGGGATTGGAGGGGGAGAATGTGCTGCAGGGATGGTCACACTCTAGCCCTCCCTTGCAAGACCAGGCGCTAGGCTGAGTGACGGCGTCTGCGGGATTGTATCACACGTCCTGACCTCCTCTAAGTGCACACGATTTGTTTCCGTTGTGACAGACAGGCAGGGACAACCCCCAGCCATGGAGCCTTTCCTTGCTCTCCATTAGGCACGGTTACTGTTTACTAAAAAGCCCAGTGTTACTGGGTCACCAGGCATCCTCCATGCCGAGCTTGGGGACGAGTAGCTTACTCTGTACCGGCAGCCACCATGGGTTTTGTCAACTTAAAGGAGTGACCTTCCTGCTCCATAAAGTCTCCGTGTCGCCTTCACTGTCCTCAGCATCTGCCCTACGTCAGCCAGCAGAGCGCCCTGTCACCACAGAGATGCTTTGGGTCTTTCTGGCCCTTTAGTTAGCACAGGTCACCCCTACTCCAAGCCCCAAGCACTCCTGGTGCCGTTTCAGCAGAGGGGTCACCAGCAGTGACTGCTTAGGCCAACCTGTCCCAAGGCGTGAATAACTCTCTGTCCACAGAGCACAGCAGCCCCCAGGCAGCTTGCCCTCGTGTGCCCACAGTAGCAAGCAGCACACACACCCGCAGGAACACAACGTGCGCTGAGCACAGGCGCTGAGAGTGAAGGGTGTGGAGCCCAGGTGCCCCTCATCCCCATGGGTCTGGCCGAGAGCCTGAGCGAGCTGGAACCCCTGGCCCTCACTGGGGTTGGGCAGGTGACATCTGAGGGGAAACAGCCCCCCATTGCCCTGGCCACAGGCCCAGGGTCAAGGAGGGTAAGTCCTGACACTGCTAGACTAGTCCTGAGGGCAGCCCATCAGTTATTTTCAATATACAGCACCCAGCTGGCTGCCCCACCTCCAGGCATCGACACCTGCTGCAGCTCAGGGCCCATGTCACCAGGGTCCTGGGACTTTCTGTGGAGCCAGGAAGGACGGGCACCGAGGCCAGGGAAGCAGTTCCCTGACTGGCACTGGAGCAGCGGAGCAGCGAGGTGACTAAGGACGTGGATGCGACTCAGCACAAAATAAAGGCCCCGGAGCCCACCTGATACAAGCAAAGGGAGGAAAGACTGGCTCCAGCAGAGCTATGGTACCAAGGAGCTCAGGCTGCGGCACACAGTGGCCGTGCAGCAGGGGACTCGGTTGGTGTGAATCCGAGGAAACAGGATGTGGGCACACAACCACTGAGGGGAGACAAGACTGTTCAGGAATAGGACCTAGGCGATCGCTGCCCAAACACAGGTTCATGAAAAACTCTAGGAGAAAGACATTCTACCAGACAGGCAGCCTCCAGGAGTGTGATGGCACCGAGGGCCCCTCACCTGCACACGATGTAGCGGATGACATTGGCGTGGCATATGAAGATCTCATAACTGTCTTCCTGCTGCTTGACATCTGCCCGGTGGATGTAGTTTCGGAAGGCGGCCTCGATCCTGGCTCCATCTTCATAATACTGCTGGGGGCAGAGAGAGGCACCTAAGCCTGGAGGCAGCCAGCCTGAGTGTAGGGAGGAGGGGAGTGCCAGGGGGCAGCAAGGGAAGGAAGGGAGACCACTGTCCTCAGGCGTTTTACCACAGCTTCCGGCTTCCAGTGAGACACGGGTGGGTCAGGCTCAATGGGGGCGCCTTCCCTCAGCAGATCGGTGCTGACCGTGGAGACACCTGTGAAGCAGCAGGGATCAGCGGAGACCCCGGGTGTCCCTTCAAGCTGCTGAGGGACCCGGACGGTCACACTCACCTGGCAGGTGTTTGCTGATGATGTCGGTGGTTTCTACTGCGCGGGTCATGGAGGAATGGACAATTTTATTAAACTTCAACCCCAAGCTTGCAAGTCGGAGACCAGTGAGCTCAGCCTGTTCACGACCTTGAAGGTGAAACATGAGAATTACATGCACTGGAGTCCCTCCTATGTACCCCACAAACACTTCAGTCTTTACCAAGTGACAATGAGATGATCTAGTGACCTTTAATCCCAGGCAGAAAAAAACATTAAAAATGACGACAAAGGTAGAGGGTTGCTAACATCAGGTGGGGTCCTGCCTACCATCTCCGAGTCCCTCACACCAACCTCGCCCAACTACGTGCAAAGACGGAGGCTTGAAGGCTGTGAGCCCCATAGACGTGAACATGGGTGTCACTGCCTTCGGTCACACCCACTGCACGGGCAACCTAGTCTTCTTGTGCTGCACAGACCTTGCTCTTCTTACATATTGAAGGCAAGACCCTTCACCAGCAAAAAAAATCACAACCGGCTTACTGCCGTGGCCTGGAACCACACCCCAGTATCCGTAATACTGGAAGTTGAGGATGTTTTCAAAGCCGGTCTTGTGTCAGAGGCTGAGAATTACTGATAACAACAATGCTCGAATCTGGGCCAGCAGGCTCAGGGAGGCCGGCCGCAGCGGCCAGTCAAGGCTGAGCCCCACCACATACCCAGGGGTGTCAGGGTGCGGTCCTTTTCCCGGGGGGCATCCGTGTGGTACTGCGAGTGCCTGATGAGGAAGATGTGCCGAGTGGCTTTGGCTTTGTAGTTGTCTATCCTGGACGCCACATCCTCGTCTCCAGAGCCCAAGTTCCTCTTCCGAAGGTTGACCAGGGAGAGCGGCTCTCGCCTAATGTTGGAACAGGAGACAGTATGTCCTTGGGACCCCTCCTCATGTCACCCTTGAGAACTTCTGACAAGATAGTCTCCTTGTCCAGGGAAAGCACAGGAGGAGCTAATGCCCTCATCCACCCCAGAGCCAGGTGCCAGGCCTAGTGTGGGAGACCAGGTGGGAAGCAAAACAGACATGCCAAGCCCTTCTGCCTCTTGTTCTGTAGGGACAGACGGGTAACAGCAGGTGACCAGTGATGGAGAAAGGAAACAGATAATGGGAAGAAGCGGCTGTGGGAGGGTGGCCACAGCCTGCTGAAGTGGAGGCGAGTCTGGAACTGTGCTGTCCAGCAGTAGCCACTAGCTCTGTGGCTACTTCACTCGACAAAAGAAAATGAAATAAAATTGAAACTCCACTTCCCCAGTCATGCTAAGCACATTTTAAATGCCCAGCAGCACATGGGACGATGAGGAGGACACGTTCCCATGATCATGGCACAGAAGGGATGGCATCCCGAATGCTGGGAACTGGTGGATGGGGCAGGGACCCAGCAAAGCCACTGAGAAGGAACAGGTGACGACGGCAGGGGTGTCCGGTGGCTCACAGAACTGGAGTCGACAGAACATCTGTGATACTGGCCAGGCCAGGACAAGAACACACTCGGCTGGAGTTCTGGGGCTCTGCATGGGCCGAGAGAACCCTCGGTGTCCATAGCAGCCAAGTTGCCATGGCAGGTGCATGGGAGCCGGGGCTGAGCCAGAGAAGACACCTGGGAGCTGCAGGCAGACAGGGAGCCCCCCTCTCCCAGGAAGAGACTGCAGACGGAGAACTTTCCAGCAGGGACATCCCCCCGCCCATGAATCTAGGCTTCAGCCTCGGAGTGAACCTATTCCTCACAAAGGCCTGAGATGCTTGGGAGGCTATATTGATGTCTAGAAAAAAGGAGAAAACATTAGGTGTGGAGCAACAGGAACTGTCATCTCGGCCAACTTCCTGAAAATCTGAAGCTATTCACAAATTAGTTTACCTTTTAAACGTTAAAGGTTACAGCAAAGACTCCCTACCGAGTCCCGGATAGGACCAGGCTAAGAGCAAACGGTAGTTCTTGTGCTCCTCGCCCAGCAAAGTGCGATCGGACCTGGGAATGTCCGTCCAGAGAAACACGACACCGCAACGTGGGCGGTTTTAAACCTCCCGCGCGGAGCAGGCTGAGGGACGGCGTTTCACCCAGAACTCACTTGATTTAACCCAAAGTATCGCGAGGACTGCAATAAGTACTTGCGCACCTGCACTGCTTTGGTTTTAAAATTTAAATTAACATGAAATGAGGCTAAGAATTGTTTCCAGGTCACAGGAGTCACCTTTCAAGTGCTGATAAGGGCACGTGTCGGGGGCCAGGGACCCAGCAAGGTCCCGGGAGGCGCCTGCGAGTCCCGCCCCGGCGTGTGCTCCCTCCTCGGCATCCACACGCTCCTCCCGGCGGCCAGGAGGGACCGGAGCCAGAGGAGCCGGAGGGAAACCACGGGGACGGCCCCGCCGCGAGGCCCTCTGCCCAGAGCTGAAGGCGACCCCGGGGTCAAAAGGACCACGGTCCTCGCTTCCCGCGCTCGCGCCTCCGAAGGACGCTCTGGGCAGGCGAGGGCTGCGGCTGGGCGGGGTCGCCCCTCGTCACGGCCGGAGGCCCCGCACGGAGCACGCCGCCCTCTGTCTAACCCGCTTGCCAGACCGAGCGGCCACCCTCCTGCACCCCCAGCCGCGCACCTGTCCCAGTTGGGGTTCCAGACGCCGGGCCCGGGATGCGCGGCTCCCGCCCACGCCGGGGGCTCGACCGCGCGCGGCTCCGCGTCCCCGCCCGCGCGGGGCTTCCCCACCGCCACGGCCGAGAAGAGCACGGCGGCCGAGCCGCCCGCCAGGCCACAGGCCGCCAGCTGCAGCGCCTGCCGGAACGCCATGCCCGCCCGTCTCGCCTGCTCCGCGCACGCGCTTCTGGGCGCGGACGGCGCGCGGCGAGGCTCACGCTTCCGTCGACGTCAGCTCCCGGCGAGCGGCCGACGCTGCGGGGCGGAAGTCCCGCCTTCTAGTCTCGCGGGGCAGCCGGGACCGCAGCCAGGAGGTGGGTGGCTGTTCTGTGCTTTTCCTCCCGTTTCTACGGAAAATTCGGTGCAAGTCACTGCAGCCTTCGAGAGCGAGTGTCCCCGCGGCCCGGACAGCGCGGGGCCCCGGTGACTGCAGGCGGGAGAGGCGGCCTCGGACATGAGAGCTCGGGGTGCAGGTTGGCGACCCGTGGCGCCGCCGGGGCTTGTTTTGCCGTCACCACACGGCCTTCCTGCCGTCTTAACCGCGCGCAGCCCGGCGCTAGGCACGTTCGCACTGTGCAGCCACCCACCCTGGCCCCCACCGTACACCCTCTCGGACGCCCGCTGTGCACGTTCCTCGCTCCGTTTTCCCGCGGGCCCTGCCTCGCGCCGTGCGTTTCTATGCGGTTGACTCGAGGGACCGCGTGTAAGTGGAATCGTAGGGCACTTGTTCTTCGGGGACCAGCTATTCACCCAGCATCATGTCCTCAAGACTCACCCGTGATGCAGCAGACTCACCCGAATCCCTTCTCAAGCCTGATTACAAGGTCCCACTGTGGGGAGAGCCCACACCTTGCTTTCCAGTCACCCGTCCCTGGGTTGTTCCCACCTCCTGGCCGTTGTGATGCTGCTGTGGACGTGGGTGGGCAAATCTCTCTTCCAGCCCCTGTTCTGTTCCATGGGGTGGCATGCCCATAAGTGAAGTTCCTGGGTCATCCTTGCGGGTGTTCAGGTTGGGAAGTGACATGATCTGAGTTACATTTTAAAAGATCACTCGGGCCCAGCTGGCGTGGCTCAGGTTTGAGCATCATCCTATGAACCGGGAGGTCACCATTCGATTCCTGGTCAGGTTGGGGGCTCCATTCCCAGCCTGTCTATGATTCTCTCTCATCACTGATGTTTCTCTCTCCCTCCCATGCCTTCCTTTCTGAATATATATGTACACACACATACAAAAATATGGTTTTTTTTACGTAAAAAGAGACGTGCGGGAAGCCCCCAAAGCTACAGCAGTCATTAGGAGAAATTTTAATTACCCTCGAAAAAGCTCCATTATAGTTTATTGTGATCCTAATGCAGTCTAAGGTGCCAAGTGAAATCGTTGTTAGTATTTTTGAGAGGTTGCTGTTTCCCCATCATTTTAGGGCATGTTGATCACATGATCTGGAGTCAGCCTCTTTCTGCCCCAGCTGTTTCTGCCCTCGCCCTGAGCAGGTGAGCGCTCCCCCTGGTTGCAGCTCGGCCACGCTGGTGTAGCCTCTCCGGGACATCCTCACTTCCCGAGGGAGGCCAGGTAGGCGTACCAGAACAGAGCCACCAGGTTAGCAAAGAGCACCCGGAACTGCCAGAGAGAACACAGGCCCAAGTGAGCGCAAGGCCCTGACAACACCCACCAGACACCAGTCCCCTCGAGCTGAGTTCCTTCACTGGCAGGCCCGGCCGGCACTATTGCACTTACAAGGCCTTTATTTTGTGCTGGGCTAGACCCCCAGCAGAGAGCAATGGGGAAGACAAGAGTTCCTGCCTCGCTAGGTTTACACAGGACAGCAGGGAAAACACAGTGACTGTCCCTCACCCTCCTTCAACTCAGGCCCTGGCTCAGCCTCTTACCCCAGGACTGGCCATCACCCGGTGCCTTCATCCAGTCCTGACACCCTCCTGACCAGCTCTTCACTCTAAGCTGTCACTGTCCCATTGCCCTGCTTCAGTGATCTCACAGGCAAACCCCACCTGAACTCTAGTCAGTGAGTCTATCTGGCAGGTAAGCTCCATGGAAGAAAGTCTGGTCTATCTCGTTAACCACTGTATCCCAAGTCTAGAGCAGCAGGGCAGATAGGTGCTCAACAAGCATTTGTTGACTAAGCCACTGCCCCTTAAGCATCGCCTGCAACCACCTAAAATGGAACTTCAGCCGAACAACATTCTGTCCCTACTACTTTCAAAGATTCTGTTGTCCAGCCTGCCCTCTGACACCCACAGATCCATGTCCTCAGCCATCCTGTCTTCTCATGTCTTTCCTTTGTGGAGAGTGCATGGTTTCCTTATCTACCTGTTCCCTGAGTTCACTCTTGGGAAAAATCTTGACCCTCCCTGCCTCCCACCTCTCAGAGCCCCAGGCTCGTGCACATGCAGGTCTTCAGCCTCTGTGGCCCCCATCGTCTGCACGCTCACATTCTCAAGTTTACCCCTTCACCCCTCTTCAGTCTGCCCTACCCATGCCTGGCCCTCCCAGAGGAAAGAAGGTGTCCCCAGTAAGTCACCCCGAGAAAACAAAGATTGTTGTAAGGGGGGAAAAATCTGATGGGAAATAGCCTCTGGTGGAGGCTGGCGCCCTAAGGCCTGTGCGGTGAGGCAGCCTCACCTGTATGGGGACGTAGTTGACATTAATGAACTGCACTGGGGTCCAGATGCGCCAGTTCATCTGCAGCGCCGGCCAGAATGCGCTCCTCACCTTGGCAGCACCAGCGGCAGGATCTTCGCCCTGGAAAGAAAACATGGGGTGAGTGGGCCGCACTGCCACAGGGTGAGATTGGGGCCCTGCGGTTTGGGGATCCCCAAACCCTAATACAGTGGGGACTTATTCACTGTAGACTTTGTTCCGTGTAAACGTGGGCAGCATATACGTGGGTATTGAGAGGTGCAGCTGTCAGCAGCTCATCATCCACTTGGGAAATCACCAGAGCAGTGAGTGCTGCTCACACTGGGGGAGACCTGTGTCCTCACCCTTGCTGACCTGCTGGCCTGCTGGTGTGGGGGTAGATGTGAGGCCAGAATGACGTGAAGTGTGGAGGCACAGTTGGGGCAAGGCAAGTGTTCAGTAAGGGTCAGCTGGTGCTATGAACCTGCATCACTGCCAGGGGGACAAACGAGGATGGCCTTTCAGACAACAGTTGTAGGAGTCAACCAGCCAGTAATCCCACACAAAAGGAACGGCCTGGGGTGGGGCGCTGGGACAGGGCGTCTGGTAATGCCGGCTGCGGCAGTGGCTGGGGTGTGTGATTGTTTGTGTGAGCTTGTGGTCCACTGTGCTGCTACATAGGTCCTTTATGTGTCGGGGACTTTATGCACTTTGATAACACTTTTTACTTTTTAATGAAAATAAACTCCTTTTGTATTTGGGAGGAAATAAAAAGAGAAACGGCCGTTGTACCCTCACATCTAATGTGGCCACCCTTTGCTTCCTCCTGGCTTAGATGTCCCAAGGACATCCCAAACATTTTTTACTATCAGGCAATTCCTAGCAATCACAGTTAAGTCTAAACATCTTTCCTACTTATCCCCAGGGTCACTTTACACAACAAAAACTGGAGATGTTTCAAAATACAACCTGAGTGAGAAGCCTTTACCTGCTGTGATTGGTTGAAACAAATGTCAAGGCCGATCATGACACGCTGGGCACAGAGCAGACTGGCAGCAGGTGGTGAGGGGTTGAAGGGCCCGTTAGAGCAGACCTGACCTGGTGCGGTGGGCTCTCGGGAAGAAGCCTATGTGGTAAGTCGGCTCCTCGGAGCTCCCAGGCTCTCTGGGTACTGAGTTAGCTCAGGCTTCTGAAACTCCGGGGCCACAGGCCTCCTCAGCAGTCTGCGTGGACGCCGTTTTCAGAATCATGTTTTGTAATGTGTAAGATGTACAGGACTCCTGAGGGAGCAGTCACACTGAATACAGCTATCCAAGTATTCGGAAAAGTGTTGTGACCGGCTAGAGCATGTGCTTTATTAACACATTCAGGGGCCAGACCTGACCGCAGGCGCAAGGAGCGGGGTGCATAACCCACGCCCAGGGGCATCTGTGTGTGGTTTCCACTCTGCGCCCATAGGCGCTGCCAACACGGCTGTGCTTTGCTTCCGACGTTGATCAAGGAATTGTGAACCTTCAGTGTGAGAGTCGGAGAAGTTCGCAGACCCCGACGCCAGGCTGAGAACCCTCGCCCAGTGGGGAGCGGCAGCAGAGACCAACCTCCAGGAAGCTCATGACCACGAAGAACAGCAGCAGGAAGGCCGGCGCGAAGAGGAGGCGGTCCAGCAGCAGCCTCTTGACCCCTGCCCAGGGCACGTCAGGCGGGACCCAGTGCTCCATGAAGAGGTAGAAGAAGTGGCTCAGAGGCCCTGTGAAGAAGAACCTGAGGCCACGGGGAGAGGGGAGCTGGATAACCTTCTCAGGGCTAGGCTCACCCCCAAACGCCAGGTCCCAAACCCTGTCTCTCTCAGCGTGGACCACACAGACCCGTGGTCCTGGAAAGTGCGCTTTCTTTGAATCTGCTTCCAGCATTGCTGTTTGCTTCTAACCGACCAGACTTTTGGGTTCCTGCCATCTTCACATGGCTGGCTCCTTCGCAACACTGTTGGCTTGGAGAGTTCTTTCCTGGTGGCTCTAGATAACAAGCCCACTGCTGTCCTTGCCACCCTCTCTTCCAGGCCCCTTGTGGCTTTTTTCATAGCATTTATCACCACATGCCATGACCTCTCTTGTTTAGTGGCATAGTGCCCTCTCTCTGCCTCCTAGAAGGTAAAACCATCACAGGGCAGGATCGTCTGTCCACTGCTGTCTGCAGTGCCTCATGCAGGGCCTGCGTCAGGTGTTCTGCAATAAATAAATGCACCCCCTCCCATCTCTGGAGTTTTTCATCAAATCCTTCAGGTAATTAACCAGGGTGAACCCTGGGGCTGTGCACCTGCTTGCCTGTGTTGCTGCTACTCTTTCCAGAGTGTGCAGAGAACTGGGCCCAGCCACAGGATCTGGGACAACAGACCTGCTGCTCCATAAAACAGTCATAGAAAGATGGACAGGGACTCGGGGATCTTCCAGCTTCTGACACTGAAAGCCTTTAAACGAGTGTCCTGTTGTCCATTCTCACCCTGAGCACCAGTGGCCTGGAGCAGGGATTCTCAGTGGGAGAACAGAAGCCTTGAGGATGGAAAACTTACGGGTGAGGCCTTCCAGGTAGTTCTGGTTCACTCTCCCCTCCCTGGGGTGGGGCATCACAGCTTTAAATACGTATGGAAAAAGCTGTAAGGAGCGAAGTTACCAATACTCACAAAATGGTATTTGTGAATTTTGAATTGGGGAGGAAAAAAAATCACTTGTTGCAAAAGACTTCAAAGTAATCCATCTGTACAAACACTGCTTTTGGCCTGAGAACTCAGGGTGGGCTTGATTGGTAAAGCACCTGAGTCTGAGCTCTTGCAATTCAGTAAGTGGTTCAGAAACTGGACATGTTTCAGGACCCCTGGATGCTTCTCTGGACACTTATGCTATGAAAATAACCAACTGGCTATACATGAGTCTGATTTCCGCTTTCATGGTCTCTGAGTCTTGCTGTTGGCCTCCAGGTCCAGGAGAGTTACCTGCCCTTAGTTATCTTAGCCCAGTGAAGAGGCCACTCCCACCCATGAAATTAAAAATAACCACATAAAACTAGAAAAGTAAGTTAACGTTATCCCGTTCTGATTTCCCCCCATGATCACTTCAACACTTTTTAAAATTATTTTTCCAAATTAGATTATTCCAGAAACTTGATACCTTCGCTTTGTTGCGCTCGGCTCCACTGTGGAACTCACCCATAAATGGCATATCTGAGAGGCCCACTGACATCTAGCTTTTGAGCGCAGTTCTCTTTTTTCCGCTTCTTAATCATCTGGGCCAGGAAGTTCCCAAGTGCTGACAAAATGCCACTGTGGACAGAGAGGGGGTAAGAAAACAGGAGGACCAGCAGGAGGGAGGGCTGTCCTGAGATGAGGCTGGGGATGGGTGGGGCCCAGTTCTCCTCAGAGCAGCTGTGGAAGGGTGGAGACCCCAGCAGGATCTCCCCTTGGTGGGTGTGCCAGTGTTGCTACCTGATGGTGACACTAACTGCAAAAGGTGACCCTGTGTGGCAGGTAGGTGACGGGAGGGATCCTGAGGATGGGAAGTGTCTGTGCTTTGACTCCGTTGGTGGGTGAAACCTGTACATGTGATAAAACTTTGGAACTAAACACACACACACCTGGCAAGTACAAGAAAGGCTGGGGGAAGCTGAGTGACCTGTGGACTGTGCCCACACCGGCGTTCTGGTTGTGACAGTGCATTAGTTCTACAAACGTTACCAACGGGGGAAACTGGGCAAGCGTGCCAGGGATCTCTCTGCATTATTCCTCATAACTGCATGTGAGTCTACAATTATCACAATAAAAATGTCCATGAAAAAAGGCCCAGTGGCTCCAAAGCTTGGTCTGTCGCTGACTTCTGAGCTGCCCGAGCCGAAATATCCAAAGGTCTCACTGGGGGCGACGAGACCTGATCCGCGCACTGGGCAGGTTTTCAGCGACACAGACCTTCCCGCTCCTGAGCTTGCTCCTCCCTCAGGACCTTTGCTCTGCTGTACCCGCTGCCAAAGGCCATTTGCTCCCGCACACCCCCCCATTCCGGCCTCTGTTCAAATGCCCCCTTGGATAAGTCCCCCGTTTTATCTTCGCTAAAATGCAACCTCCATGAGGGCCAGGGCCCTACCCACCTGTCTAATGCGCACACACAGGAAGTTGGCTGTGCATGTTTAGGAAAAGCTGGACTAAGAGGGAACACGCTCGTAAAATCAGGCAGGAGAGGGCCACGGGCGGGGGGCGTCTCGTAAACAGTTCAGTGCTGCAGGGAAGGGCGGAGCTCCGCCCAGACCAACCTGACCGCCTCGCCCTCTGACAGGTGCAGGGTCCCCTCCCCACCGGTCCCTCCGCCCGGGGACCGGTCTGCAGGCCCCAGACGTGCTTCCTCTGCCCGGCTCCCGGGTGCCCGGCGTCGGTGCCTACGAGTCACTGCTCCGAGCCGATGGCACCGAACCGCAGGTGCCGAGCTCCCCGTGGGTCCCGGCCTTCGGAAGCTCGTCCACTCGGGGTTTCTCCTTCCTCACTCAACCCTCGGGAGGCGCTACTCAGGGGTCTCCGCCGCCCCCCGCCCGGCTCCGGCCGCCGCGCGCCGACCTGGTGGCCGCCTTGGTGAGCACCGGGTAGAGCTGCAGGAGGTGCAGGTACTGGGCGAGCGCCCGCCGCGGCAGCGCCCCGAGCCCGGCCTCAGCCCACAGTCTGGACGCCGCGGGCGCCATCCCTCCGCGCGCCGCGCCCGCCCCGGGTCTGCTGGCGTCGGGCTCGGGGATGGCCAGACACTCCTCGCCTCCGCGCACTTTTCCTCGGTCCCTAACCGGCCGCCTCCCCCCGGGCGCCGGCGGCGATTGGATGTCGACGCGCCTGCGCACTCCCGACCCGAGTCCTGGAGGAGCCGCCTCCCGCGGGCACGCGCGGCGATTGGAGCTCGGCGACAAGCCTCCTGATTGGGCGGAGGGGTGCTTCCGGTCTCTCGCGAGAGGTGGTGGGAGCGCGCCAAATTTCACCGAGGCTGTGGTGGCGGCGCGATGGTGCTGAGGAACAGCGGGCGGCGGTACGCGGAGCCCGGCGCGGATGGCGAGGCCAGCCGGTAAGGGGCGCCCCGGGCGGGCGGCGGACGCGGGGCCTTCCTCCTCGTGGCCCTGGGCTGACGCTAAAGAGGCGGCGGGCGCTCGGGGAGCGGGGCGGGGGTGGGGCCGCCGCTGTGGCGGAGGCGCTGTCTGAGCGGGTGGGCGGTCTCAGTGCTGCCGCTGCTCGGTACTTCGGCGCCTGAGCCGCCGGGACGAAGCGGGTGCAGCTCGCAGACAGGGCTCGGGAGGAGACGCTCGTCCGTTCGCCGCCGGGCCCCAGCGTCGGGCGGTGCGGAAGGTCCGCCTTTGCCGGGTGTCCCCGACGCCGCCGGGAGCCCTGTCTGCAGCGCGCAGCGCGGGGCTCCCGTGCCTGCTTGTCGGGGCAGAAGCAGAACCCAGACAGCGCGGTCATCGGAGTCTCCGTTCTCCCGTAGTTCCGTGCTGCCCGCTCTGCAGTTCTCTCTCTTGTTAAAACCCGTGAAACCTCCTGTAAGAGACAGTGCCGATTCCGTTTTGCCGAGAAACAAAGTAATAATAAATTTGGGAACAAACACCCCAGGAGTAGGTTTAAACAAGCAAACAACGCCTCGTTCTGAGACAGTCCCCCGAGTGGTAACGTCTTGCACAACCAGAGGCGTGTGGCAGCGGGGAGCTGACACGATCCTGCCTCGCGCTGTCAACCACACCATGTGCTGGTGGCTCCACGCAGTCAAACCAGAGCAGTTCTGCCCCAGGGATCCCGCCTGCTGCCCTTTTACAGCCACAGCCCCCTTCCCCCGCTGCCCCCCAGAACCGTCCCTGGTGGCCACACCTGTTCCCGTGCCCAGTGTGGGTCCGTCCTTCCTTCCGCAGGGACGATGGCCCCTCTTCCTCTGTGTCGGCACTCAAGCGCCTGGAGCGCAGCCAGTGGACGGACAAGATGGATTCTCGATTCGGATTTGAGAGGCTCAAGGAGCCGGGGGAGAAGACGGGCTGGCTGATCAACATGCACCCGGTGAGCACCTGGGCGTCGCCTTCCTCCCCCAGCACGCCCTCGTGGTGCCGTGGCCCTCGCCTGGGGGTGGGTGCGCTTGGCGTGGGTGCCTGTTCGGGTGGCACAGGTAGGCGGAGATGGGCTTGTAGTAGTTCTACTTTCTCACATTTATCATAGAAGACGTTGAGGAGATGGGGGGGGAGAAGTGGAGAGAGAGCCCCATCGGGAGGCTGTTGTGCTGGTTCTGGTGACGGGGCTGGTGATGGGGGGAGAGGGAGGCGGTGAAGGAGGGAGGTGTGGTTCATGAAGAGCAGGAGGAAGGGGCTCCGAGCGGAGCAGGGTGGGGACCTTCCTGCCAAGGGCCAATTGGATATTTAGGATGTCGTCCGTGGGCCAGACAGAATTACCAGCTGGAAATTAGCCTGCTATATTTGGTCAGACTTTTTTTGAAATATATTTTTACTAATTTAGAGAGAGAGAAATAGAAACCATCACTGATGAGAGAGTTGCTGATTAGCTGCCTCCTGCACGCCCACAACCTGGGCATGTGCCCTTGGCCAGGATCGAACCCGAGACCCTTCAGTCCGCAGGCCGACACTCTGTCCACTGAGCCAGATTGCCGAGGGCTGGTCGAACATCTCATTAACTCACCCATAGTGCCTTGGCAAGGGTCAGACCCAATGCCCACCCCCACCCCGGTGAAGAGGATAACCTCCTGCCCGTGTGGACTCTTGTAGACTGAGGTTTTAGATGAAGATAAGCGCCTGGTCAGTGCAGTGGATTACTACTTCATTCAAGATGACGGGAGCAGATTTAAGGTGAGCCCCCGAAACCAAGAAGGTGCAGTCCGCTCGGTGACGAGGCTCCGCTGAGCTGAGAATGACAAGTGTTTGTTTAGCTCCGCAGCTGCAAGGCTTGGGAGGCCTCCCTGTGCAGCTGCCTGGAGCCCATCGGGGGCATGGCCCTGGCAGCGCCTCGGCGCCCTCTTAGGGTGTGCTGTGCTGAGAGAAGCTAGCTGGGAGAGGGGGCAGGGCCAGCAGCCCTGAATCCCTTTCCTCCTAAGAGTGACAAGGCCAGAGTGCACTGGCTCTGGCAGCCTCTCTTCACCATTCTCTCTCTCTTTTCTTGTCGCCCTTGAACGGGTTGGTGACTCTTGCAGGTGGCGCTGCCCTACAAACCATACTTCTACATTGCAGCCAGAAAGGTAAGTCTGGGCTCCTAAGAGTCAGTTCCGATGAACTGTGCTCCCTTGTCTGTGGGGAGCGTCAGGACTGGAAATAAAAGAGGCCTCTGCAGGGAAGGGGATGGGTTCCGCTAATGGCGAGTCCTTTCCTTCTGGTCCTGACTTAGGGTTGTGAGCGAGAAGTTTCATCTTTTCTCTCCAAGAAGTTTCAGGGTAAACTCGCTAAAGCAGAGACCGTTCCCAAAGAGGACCTGGACTTGGTGAGTGTCGCTCAGACCTTCCGGGGTATGTAAAGCTGGGCTCCCTGCCGGCCGGCAGTGACCTGGCAGGAGGACAGGCGTGGCCCCTGTGGGTGTAGGGAGGCACCGACGATGAGGCCTTGGTGCCTGGACGGTGGTCCCACAGGCAAGGTGCTTGGAGTTGCCGACGCTTTGATAAGAATATTTACCTTCGAGTCATCCTGTCCTTATTTTCTCTCCCCAATAAAATCCTTCTTCTCTCGAACTCATAAGCATGATCTCTTCACTCTGTAGCCAAATCACTTGGTGGGTTTGAAGCGAAATTACATTAAGCTGTCTTTCAACACCGTGGAGGACCTTGTCAGAGTGAGGAAGGAGATCTCCCCTGCTGTGAGGAAGAACCGGGAGCAGGGCCACACCAGTGACACCTACACGGCTATGCTCTCCAGGTAGGTTTCCTTCTGTGGGCAGAGCAGCCCGTCAGCCCACAGGACCGTTTCCCATTTTCCTAAATTGACAAGATGGATGGGAGGTGGGAAACAGCAGTTAAGTTACCTCTCTCTCCTGCAGTGTTCTGCAATGGGGCAGTGTGATTGTGGACGAAGAGGAAACCTCTAAGAAGGTTGCAGACCAACTGGACAACATCGTGGACATGCGGGAGTATGATGTGCCCTACCACATCCGCCTATCCATCGACCTGAAGATCCACGTGGTGAGTGGGCGATGCCCAGCAGCGGGAGTGGGGACTGAAGGGTAAATCCAGGAACACAGGTGCAGAACTCTAGCTCAAGGTACCCGTCCTGCAGGCACACTGGTACAACGTTAGGCACCGAGGGAGCACCTCGCCGGTGGAGATCACACGCCGAGATGACCTCGTGGAACGGCCCGTAAGTGCTGCTCGCGTTTCCTCCATCCCAAGTTTCCCATTGGTTTTTGGAAAGGTCATTCAGTGCTGCAAGGTGAATCTGATTCAGAGGTTTGTTTGCTGCTTTTTCCTAAATACTTTCTGGGAGGAGTTGTGGACTGGTCATTTTTTGGGTCAGATTGACTTCGGGTGTAATTTCACTTGTGCCTGTGCACCCCCAGGTGGTGGGAGTGTGAGCTGGGCTGGATCTGAGTGTTGGAGGAAGCACCTCAACTTCCATGTAGAGAGTTGCTAGCGAGTGATGTGGTGAGAAGTGGGTTCATAACTGGAAGGCCTTGGCTCAGGGACAGCTTCATGATCATGTTTTCTCATTTCTAAGAAGGCGACGTCAGCCCTGAGCCAGTCTTCTGTCGGTTGTCACCAAGGACAAAATGGGGTCGTGCTTTTTTTTTTTTTTTTTTTTTTTTTTTTTTTTTTTTTTTAATGATTTTTTGAAACAGGACAGGAGAGAAAAACAATGGTTTGTTGTCCCACTTATTCATGTCTTCATTGGTCGATTCTTGTATGTGGATTGAACCTGCAACCTTGGTGCATTAGGATGATGCTCTGATCAACTGAGCAACTCCACCTGGATGAGGTCATGCATTTTAAGAGCCTTGAGACTCAGGTGTCGTGCAGTCCTAGGCTTTACCTGCGACCTAGCCTTTTCTCATATTGTTGGCTGTCACTCCACCAGGGCCTGTGGGATCCTTGATGGGGGCCGACAGCCCAGGCGCCTGTTGCACGTTTTGGGGAGCCTTTCCCGTGGCAGCTTTCCTCTTGGGTTTAGTAGCTGAAGGTGGGTGTGTTCTGTGGCTGATTCTGCTACATTTTGTCCCTCTAGGACCCTGTGGTTTTGGCATTTGACATTGAGACGACCAAACTGCCCCTCAAGTTTCCTGATGCTGAGACTGATCAGATTATGATGATTTCCTATATGATTGATGGCCAGGTGAGCAGGGCCTTCTGGAGGGGTGAGCTCCCTGGAAATAGGGACTTTGTCGGTCCCCAAATCAGAACAGTGTTCACCCCATGACTCACAGTTTTGGGGTGAATAATGAGTGAGTGGAATCCAAGCAAGCGAGCTGCTCTGACCCCAGCATGCTCCCCCTTCCCATGGAAGTCTGACGCTGGGGGGGGGTGGGACCCCAGGCACCTCCCAGGTGCTGCTCAGGTTATCGTCTGAGTTTCTGGGCTGAGTGTCTAACCCACACACCTGCTGGTGAACTTCCCAGGGCTACCTCATCACCAACAGGGAGATTGTGGCAGAGGACATTGAAGACTTTGAGTTCACCCCCAAGCCGGAGTATGAAGGGCCCTTTTGTGTCTTCAATGAACCTGACGAGGTGAAGAGGTGTCCCTGGGAAGCTGTGGGGAGGTGGGAAGAGAAGCATACTGACCCCTCCGAGGCCTTGCCATGCCCACGGTCAGAACAGCAGCTTCTGGGCTTGGGGTCGCTGTTGTGACCCTCACACACATGCAGGCGCTAATGAAGGGTTGCGTGAGGTTGCTTTTCCAGAACTTTCAGAGAGGTACTTGGAAGGAGTTTGAAAGAGGAAAAGCAACCCTCTGAGGTGGTGATGCGTTGAATTCAGGTCCATCTAATCCAGAGATGGTTTGAACATGTCCAGGAGACTAAACCCACCATCATGGTCACCTACAATGGGGACTTTTTTGACTGGTGAGTCTAATGTCTAATTGGTGAGTAACTAAAACGTGTTCAGGAGAACAGGTTACACAACATTGGGAATATTCTTTTTTTGAGGGGGGGGGAGGATATTCTTAATGCTACTGAAGTGTATGCTGAGAAATGGTTATGATGGGGAAAAGTGGGAGGGGAGGGGTAGGAGGGGCGCTGCATTTGAGGAGTCGGTGTGAGGAGCTCCTGGGGTAGCGCAGCATGCCCTGCGGGCAGTCATCCCTGTCCCTGAGGGCATTAAAGACTAAACTGACAGTGCTTGTCTGGTCTCTGGTCCCTAGGCCATTTGTGGAGGCCAGAGCAGCTGTCCATGGACTGAGCATGTACCAGGAGATCGGATTCCAGAAGGACAGCCAAGGGGAGTACAAGGCACCCCAGTGCATCCACATGGACTGCCTCAGGTGGGCCCGCTCCCCTGGCAGCTTGTCAGTGTCCCAGAAGGGCTTCCACGGTGCAGGCCTGCCCACACCTGGGAGGGAGGGAGGGAGCCTCTGGGAAGCAGCCCTCCTCGCTGAGGATCCAGGTGAGTGAGTGTCACGAGGGGTCTGCACCGTGTGGGGTCTTGGTGCAGATCTTGGGGTGCCCGTTGGGTCTCTGCATCTTGCTGTGTGTCCAGCTTTGCCACCTTCCACAGGCTCCTGGACTTGGTCTCAGACTCACCTCTGGCCTTTGCTCCCCTTTCTAGGTGGGTGAAGAGGGACAGCTACCTCCCTGTGGGCAGCCACAACCTCAAGGCAGCTGCCAAAGCCAAGCTGGGCTACGACCCTGTGGAGCTAGACCCCGAGGACATGTGCCGGATGGCCACCGAGCAGCCCCAGGTTCCTGTGCCACTCTGACTCGGGGGCCTGGGGGTCAGGGGGACTTCTAGACACGCCACTGCCTCATCTCTGATGTCCTCTCCTCAGACTCTGGCCACTTACTCGGTGTCGGACGCGGTCGCCACGTACTACCTGTACATGAAGTACGTCCACCCCTTTATATTTGCCCTGTGCACCATCATCCCCATGGAGCCTGATGAGGTCAGTGCCTCTCCTAGTCCTGGCAGCCTGTGTGGTCTGGGCCGTGGGTTTGAAGCCTGCTGTCTCCCGTAGGTGCTGCGGAAGGGCTCCGGGACCCTGTGCGAGGCCTTGCTGATGGTGCAGGCCTTCCACGCCAACATCGTCTTCCCCAACAAGCAGGAGCAGGAGTTCAACAAGCTGACGGACGACGGCCACGTGCTGGACGCCGAGACGTATGTGGGCGGCCACGTGGAGGCCCTGGAGTCGGGCGTGTTCCGCAGTGACATCCCCTGCCGGTTCAGGATGGTGCGCCCCGCCTGGGTCTCCCGCGGCTTAGAGGCAGCCAGGAGCCACAGGCTGAAGGAAAGCCTTCACCCCTTGCGGGCCCACCAGGCATCCTTTGTCAGGCCTGCCCTAGCCCAGGATAGTGCAGCGTCCCACCCAAGGTAGGTTGGCGGCTGCCAGAGGATCCTCCGTCTCACCTGTGCCCTCTCGGTCATTTCCGCTAGAATCCCGCCGCTTTTGACTTCCTGCTGCAGCGGGTGGAGAAGACCATGTGTCACGCCATTGAGGAAGAGGAGAAGGTGCCCATGGAGCAGGTCACCAACTTCCAGGAGGTAACTAACTCTCTGGAGGTGTCCCCACGCTTGTGGACTGTTTCCTTCACGTGTGGCCTGTGGTGCACCTACTGTATGTTGGTGCTTGGGCCCTGAGACGGATGACTGTTGTCACAGTTTACACCTGATTTCCTGACTGGGAGAGCTTCACAGGCTCTGGGAACATGGGGGGGTCTTGGATTCAGTAGACAGCGAGGAGCCATTGGGGGCTTTCAGTTTATTTCCTCGTTGTTAAGGAGACTTTAAAGGACAGTAGCCTGGCCAGAGTGGCTCGGTTGGTTGAGTGTCATCCCAGGCACTATAAGGTTGCTAGTTCATTTCCTAGTCAGGGCACATACCTGGGTTGTGGGTTTGATTCCTTAGTCGGGGATCATTCATGTGTTTCTCTCTCACATGCATGCATATTGCACTCTCTCTCCCTTCCTCTCTAAACATGTCCTCTGGTGAAGATTTAAAAAAATTTTTTTAGTGATGACAGTAAATTCTTAGAAATTAACTGAGTAGAATATAGTGACTAAAACGCAGCAAATATGAGCACAAAGTGTCCTTTGCAGTGTGTCATCTGACTGGGGACCCCAGGCACCTTCCCCTGTCCTGGTCCTGATCCCTCGGACATCGCACATTCCAAGTTCCTGTCGGGCTCTGCTCAGCACTGCAGCAAGTTCGCTAACTCCCCTGGGGGTAGTTTGTACCAATTTTAGGATTGGTTCCAAGAAACATCTTGTAACAGATTCAGCAGTTTTCTCCCACTTCAAATTCTGGGGTGGTGGCTGCTGCTCCCGCCGTGCTGTCCTCGTTAGGGCTCTGCTCTTTCATGCAAGCCTCCTGCACTTCCTGGCCCAGTGTTTAGCTGTCTCTGTTCTGTAGTCTCCAGTTTTTATCATGGTCACCAGCCTTCACCTCCATCCTTTTCTTCTAGGTGTGTGATCAGATTAAGGCTAAGCTCACTTCCCTGAAAGATGTTCCTAACCGTATCGAGTGTCCCCTCATCTACCACCTGGATGTGGGCGCCATGTACCCAAACATCATCTTGACAAACCGCCTGCAGGTAAGACGGACGCCTGCATCAGGATGGAGTTCTTCTGCCTGGCCCTAACTGCTCCCTCCTGTCCCCTCCGCAGCCCTCTGCCATGGTGGACGAGGCCACCTGTGCAGCCTGTGACTTCAACAAGCCTGGAGCAAACTGCCAGAGGAAGATGGCTTGGCAGTGGAGGGGCGAATTCAGTGAGTGCCTGCCCGGGCTGGGGGTGCTCAGCATGGAGCGGGTGGGTCTCTGTCACACTCCTCTCACCTGTCACCTTCCCAGTGCCGGCCAGTCGCAGCGAGTACCATCGGATCCAACACCAGCTGGAGTCGGAGAAGTTCCCCGCCTTAACCCCTGATGGCCCAGCCCGGGCCTTTCATGAGCTGTCCCGCGAGGAGCAGGCTAAATATGAGAAGAGGAGGCTGGCAGGTGAGGGGCCTGGATGACTCTGGGGCCTCCATTGGGTGGTGTTGGTATGGCACTGCCTCAGGCCAGTTAAACCAGTCGTTGAAGCCTTGGTGACCTAGCTCCTCCTGTAGGTTCCCTTTCCTCGTTTCCCTGCATTGCTCAGGGCTCAGCTCTCCTTCCTGTGGTCTTGGCGTGTTTGGCCCATTCACAGGGGGGTGCCTTTCTTTGAGAAAGCTGCGTTTGGCCTCCATTGCATTCTGGCTTCCTTTGTCTCCCACGTAGAGTCTCAGTGCCCCCTCCCATTGTGCCCATTGTGCCTCAGATTACTGCCGGAAGGCGTACAAGAAGATCCATGTGACCAAGGTGGAGGAGCGCCTCACCACCATCTGCCAGCGGGAGAACTCCTTCTACGTGGACACGGTGCGCGCCTTCCGGGACAGGCGCTATGAGTTCAAAGGTCTCCACAAGGTGGGCCTCCTTTTCTCAGATGCTGGCCCTTGCTGGGTGCTGCCGGACAGTCGTGGGTGTGCAAACACATCCTCAGGTGCCTGCTTCCGGTGCTCTGCCTGTCAGGGTGTCCGAGTTCTGTTGTGTGAGAATCCCTATAACAGCTTGTCAGCTGCGTAAGGAAAGAGTGAGTGAATCACGGCGCCGCTTGGGAGCCCCTGGGTCTCTGGCTGCGCAAAGCCCTGCCTCTGTTGCTGCTCTTCAGACGTGCACTCCATTCGCTGCTCCAGGTCCTCCTGTCGGGTCCTGGGCTCTGTCCTAGGAGGTGAAGTTGCCCCCAAGTCTAAGGTGTCCAATGGGTTGTTGCTGTGATGGAGTATTTTCTCCTAGTCCTGGTCTCACAAGAAATAAAAATGGAGCCTGGACATGTCTCTGTGTTCAGAAGCCCTTTCAGGACATTGGCCTTACGTGGGGCGGTTCTAGATTAAAGGTGAGTCAGGACACGTGAGAACCAAGCATGTGGTTCTGGCCTGGCTCATGGGTTGGGGTTGTGCAGACCCCATAGAGGACAAGTCCATATTGTGTTTGTGGTAAGTTTCCTCACGGTGAGAACAGCATTATGGTTATGCAGGAGCTTGTCCCTAGAAAGTGTGTGCTGACACGTTTAGCATCTTCAATGACAGTGGCAGTGCCGAGAGGGGTGGGGGGGGAGAAAAAAGGGGGGAGGGAGAGAGGGAGGGAGAGAGAAGAAAGGGGGAGAGGGCGAGAGAGAGGGAGGAGGAATAAAGGAAATATGGCCAGATATCAAGTGTCCTCTAGAAGTTCCTGCGTCATCATTCTATTTGTGTTAAGTTCCCAAGACATTTGAAGTTTTCAAGATGTAAAGTAGCCGTGACTGTAGAATGGGAGCTGGGAGCTGTGTGTCCCCAGGTTTGGAAAAAGAAGCTCAGTGCCGCCGTGGAGGCGGGCGACGCGGCCGAGGTCAAGCGCTGCAGGAACATGGAGGTGCTGTACGACTCCCTGCAGCTGGCACACAAGTGCATCCTCAACTCCTTCTACGGCTACGTCATGCGCAAAGGGTATGCTCCTGCTGGGCTGTGGAGCTCGTGAGATGGGATGGGAGAGGGGAGAGCTGGGCGCCTGTGGGCCTCTGTATGGAAGTGGTCTGGGCAGGTGGAGGAGGGCCGCATGGACGCGTGGGTCTGGGGTAACGGGGCATGGGCACCCCTGGGCATGTTCATCTGAACATCCTGGGTGGGAGACAGCAATTTGGTAGTTTCTGTCCTATGTCTGTGACTTAGGGAATGTCACCACCAGGCCGTGGAGACGGTCCCAGCAACTTGGCAGTTGCTAAGGAGCCCTGGGATTAGTAAAGGGGTAAAGTTGATTGAGTGGTTGAGTTGGGGCAGGGCAGGGAGAGGCCCAAGGTGGAGACTTTCTGGACCCAGGTTTGGGGGTTGGACGCTGCATGGCGATGGGGTGAGGTGGGGCCTGAGTGCCTCCATTGGACGTAACCAGGTGGGAGGTCCTAGGGAGGGTCAGCAGGGCAGCTCTAGGGAGGAAGAGAAGTGGTGGGTGGCACAGGGACTGAGTTGGAGAGAGGGTCATTGTGTGTATTTGTGCTGCTTTTAATGGCAGAGGGAGTGGGCAGAGAGCAGGGCTAGAGCAGAGTGGTTTCAAGCACCTTCGAGCGTGTTTTCCCTGAGACATGGAAATGCACATGGGATTGGGAGAGTGGAGAAGGCTCACAGGGATACCGAGCATTGGGGATGGTATGGAGAGTCCCCCGAGACTGAGGTCGTGAACCAGTGTACTGCCTCCTTTCAGAACTTTCCAGAGCCAAGCCCAACACACTGAAGTAGGAACAGAGAAGGTTCTCAGCACAGAGCTAAAGTCCCCCTTAGCCCTCCTGCCCTGCTTCAGGGTCCCCTTCTTGGTGCCCTTCTCCCTCCGCACTTCTCCTTTGATCTTGATGACCCTCTGGGGGCAGCCCACCTACCTGCAGCTCTGTATTCCCAGGGCCCGCTGGTACTCCATGGAGATGGCCGGCATTGTCTGCTTCACGGGGGCCAACATCATCACCCAGGCGAGGGAGCTGATCGAGCAGATCGGGTGAGTTGGGAGCAGGCCGGCGAAGACGAGCTGGAGATTGGGGGACCTCGTCTGCTGTCAGGACTTGACACTGGCTTACTACATGGGCCACAGTCCAGCCTGCATGTGGCCTCACTTCTGTGTCCTCTGAAGGAGGCCCTTGGAGCTGGACACAGATGGGATATGGTGCGTCCTGCCCAACAGCTTTCCTGAAAACTTTGTCATCACAACGACGAGCGTGAAGAAGCCCAAGGTGACCATCTCCTACCCTGGGGCCATGCTGAACATCATGGTCAAGGTGAGCCTGGTTTCCAGCACCCCTGTCTGACATGGGTTTGGGAGGGGCGACTGGGCAGGCCCTCTCCACTGCCGGGAGGCCCGGTCACATGCAGGTTTGCCTGGTGACGGTCTTGGTCTGGTTTTGCAGGAAGGCTTCACCAACGATCAGTACCAGGAGCTGGCTGAGCCGTCCTCGCTCACCTACGTCACCCGCTCCGAGAACAGCATTTTTTTTGAGGTTGACGGGCCCTACCTTGCCATGATCCTTCCAGCCTCCAAGGAAGAAGGCAAGAAGCTGAAGAAGAGGTAGGATCTCACAGCCTAAGTGCACGGGAAAGGAAACGGATGGATTAGATTAGCAACCTGTCCAGGAATGGATCAGGAGCCAGGATGGGGAGACCTCAGCTCTGTCTTCTAGCCTTTTTGCCTCATTTTGGGAAGCTGTTGACACTGATGCCGCCAGCTCTGTTCTCCACCTGTTAGGTTCTGTTCCACAGCCCGCAGGCCCTTCAGTCATTTTTATGTTGGAGAGAAACCCTCAGTACAGAGAAGAGTGTGGTTTTGAGAGGTGGGGTCAGGAGGGCAGTGAGGAGCCAGCTCACAGGCTCCGTCACACTGTGCCCACTGTGCTTCCAGGTACGCTGTGTTCAATGAGGACGGCTCCCTGGCCGAGCTCAAGGGCTTCGAGGTGAAGCGCCGTGGGGAGCTGCAGCTCATCAAGATCTTCCAGTCGTCTGTGTTCGAGGCCTTCCTCAAGGGCAGCACCCTGGAGGAAGTGTATGGCTCTGTCGCCAAGGTGGCCGACTACTGGTTGGACGTGCTATACAGCAAGGTGAGGTGGCCCTCCCCACCTGGCTCTGAGGGATCCTGCAGGTAGAGGGACCCGGTGACGGATGAACTCAGCTAATGCTGGTGAAATCCCAAGACTTGCTGAGTGTGTCAGCGGCAGAATTCTGTGAAGGAGACAAATAGCATGGGAGAAAGGAATCTAAGAGAAAAACTTGCCAAACAGCACATTAACTTCTTTGATTTCCAAGGCTTTGTTGGCCCTGTAAATGCACATGCAGTTCCTACAGTGTAAACGCGTGTCGGCTTGGCTTTCGCACGCCTTCCTGTGGAAGCGATCACTGTGCCTGTGCTGCTCTGTAGTGCTTGCGTGTCATCGAGTCCGTGTGGTGGGTCAGTTTACCGAGCGAGGCCTCTGCTGTGGTAGCAGGGCGGCTCCTGGTCTCCATTGTGACGACAACAGTAAACATCTTTGCACAGATGCCTTTCCCTCCCACAGTGTTGGTGAGGAAGAGGCTTTGGGAGGAAAGGAATGGTGGAATATTCTGGAACATTGGCTGGCTCCCTTTGCTTTGTGGCATCTGGTTCCTGGCATGCCTTGTTCTGTGTAGAGTTGAGTCATGTGTGCACCAAGTGGGAAGGCACACACAGTACTCGTGAGCCGGGCAAATCTTACAGGCTGTTGAGGCAGGAGGTCAGACACACAGGAGCACAGACAAACGTTAAGGCTTCATGTGTGATTCTTCAGTCTTGCTCTGTCTGTATGAGGCAGCCTTAGCATTACACTCCTTCAGCTCGTCCGCTGGGGAAACTCGATTCTGTGAGAAGTGTGGGGTGAGCTGGGGACACGCTTTTACTCTGCATGATGTTCTGCTCATTCTCTCTCCAGGCAGCGAACATGCCAGATTCTGAGCTGTTCGAGTTGATCTCTGAAAACCGTTCCATGTCCCGGAAGCTGGAAGACTACGGGGAGCAGAAGTCTACGTCCATCAGCACTGCCAAGCGCCTGGCCGAGTTCCTGGGAGATCAGATGGTGAAGGACGCGGGGCTGAGCTGCCGCTACATTATCTCCCGGAAGCCTGAGGGCTCCCCGGTCACCGAGAGGTGAGGGCTTCCAGGGTTAGGGATGGTTGGGCCTCAGATCCCTGCAGGTGAGATGATAGGAAGGCCTGCTGGGCCCTGGTGGGATCCCAGAGCCAGCCTGCTGAGCCCGACCACCTGGGTCCCTGGAGGGTGGGCAACGATGGGCCCATCTCCAGGTCCAGTCACACCCTCTGGTAAAGCTCACAGTCATGGGAAACACAGGTGTTGTGGACCCTGCGCATGGGAGTCATGTGAAGACGCACAGGGTGAGAAGAGGACCCAGCTTCCTTCTGGGAGAGGGCTCAGCACTGCCGCCAGCTGCCCTCACTTTGCTGGTGACACACAAACTGGCTCGTTCTTCCAGGAAAGCAGAGGACTTCCTGTCTGTTACCCACTGAAGAGCCTTTGGAAGTGGTCGGCTGTGTGCGTTTAGCATGTGCCGTTTACATGAGAGCATTTGTCAGCTCCCATGGCCACCAGTGGGGGTGTGGCTATTAAACCATGATATTTTACACAACAAAGTGTTACTTGGTTACTAGACACAATAAACATTATATATTAGGTGTAGTTCACACAAAATAGCTTTAAGTGAAAGCAGATTACAGAATCGGTGTTGCATCTCCATTTCCACGTAAAAGACTGCATTGGTGTGCGCTGTGCCTCTTATCTCCCAGGGCCATCCCACTCGCCATCTTCCAGGCAGAGCCCACAGTGAGGAGGCACTTCCTCCGGAAATGGCTGAAGAGCTCTTCCCTGCAGGACTTTGACATTCGGACGGTGAGCGCTGCTCTGTTCTATTCTCCGAAGGTCCGCTGACTCATTGGCTTCGTCTTCACTCTTGGATCCCCCTTTCTGACATGTGATGAGAAGAAATAGACTTTAGGGCAAAGCTGGAAAAGCTAGACTTGGGCCTTCACTGTGTCAGACTGGCCGAGGCTTGGTCTGGCGCAGGGTCCTGGTGCAGCTCTGCACCTCAGTTTCCTCCTCTGAGAAATGGGCACTTTTGTCAGAGACTTTCCAAGAGGATCATTAAGACGCAGGGAAGGGCAGCGGTGCTGCTGCCGCTGCCACCTTCCTCACATGCCCGTCGTCCCTGCACAGATCCTGGACTGGGACTACTACATCGAGCGGCTGGGCAGTGCCATTCAGAAGATCATCACAATCCCCGCAGCTCTGCAGCAGGTGAGGTCAAGACCACGGAAGCAGGTCCCTGTGTGGCTTAAAAGCCACAGGCACCTGAGCGTGGTCCAGATTCACAGTCGGGTGAGTGACGAGTCCCACCTTCATACAGGTGAAGAACCCCGTGCCTCGCGTCAAACACCCCGACTGGCTGCACAAAAAACTACTGGAGAAGAACGATGTCTACAAGCAGAAGAAGATCAGTGAGCTCTTCGTCCTCGAGGGCAAGAGACAGGTGATGGGGCCCGGCCTGGGACATGGAGGTCTTGGGGGTGGGGTGGGGTGGTTCCAGGGACATCCAGTGCCTGAGTCCCTGTGCTGCCGTTCGTGAGGTTGGATGCTTTCATTCAGGTGTCTGGAATTTTTTTTTTTTTCTGAAAATGTACACCTTGGTACTCTGCCCTTTAATTCCTCCCAGTGTTATTTATTTTATAGGAGCCTTTAGGTTAAAAATAGTTTAATGAGTAACTTTGAATCCAAGTACTTTATCCCATTCAGATGGATTTTTATAAGTGGATTTGCAGAGAGCTGTGTTTTAAGTCCTCTTTGGGTGGTTGCAGGTGGGTGTGGCCCAGGCTCCAGATGGCGCCCAGAGCCTTGGTGCTCCCGACATGGAGGATTTTGGCCTTGAGAAGCCTCCTCAGACAGCTGTCCCTGTTGCTACTAAGAGGAAGCGGGTCCTCTGGGAGAGCCAGGAGGACTCGCAGGACTTGGGGCTGATGGTGCCCTGGCAAGAGATTCTGGGGCAGCCTCCGGCCCTCGGAACCACCCAGGTAAGAAGCCTCAGGGTATCTGGACTGGCCGGTGGGCAAAGGGAGCAGACCTCAGTTAGGCCCACGCAGGTGTGCTGTCTCCCGAGGGGCCTGCTGAGGAGGCTGGCACTGGGAAGCTGTGCATGTCCATTGTCATGGAAGGTGTTCTGTCTTCCCGTGACTTGTCCTCCAACTGTCCCAGGAAGAGTGGCTGGTCTGGCTCCGGTTCCACAAGAAGAAGTGGCAGCTGCAGGCCCGACAGCGCCTTGCCCGCAGGAAGAAGCAGCGTCTGGAGGCAGAAGGCAGGCTGCAGGCCGGGGCCATGCGAGACAGGCCCAGCACAGGGTTGGGGGGCTTCTTACGAAGAACTGCCCGCAGCATTCTGGACCTCCCGTGGCAGGTTGTGCAGGTGTGCACGGCGACCCCAGGGCAGCAGCATGGCTGATAGAGAGGGGTCTTGGGATGGAGGGGAAAGGGCAGACTTTGACCTCTGTGCCTCTGATTGCAGCTGGTGCTGGAGGCTGCCTGGGAGGCAGCCTGTCCATGCATGTTAAGCTTTTTCGGTGACAGGCTGGCCCGCATTGCTGTACGATGTTTCCTTTTAGATTAGCGAGACCAGCCAGGCTGGCCTGTTCCGCCTGTGGGCCGTCATCGGCAGCGACTTGCACTGCATCAAGTTGAACATCCCCCGGGTGTTCTATGTGAACCAACGAGTGCCCAAAGCGGAGGAGGGGACTGCATATCGAAAGGTACTGGAGGCAGCTGTTGCCTCTGAGGTTGTCTCCACGGTGATGGGGCCACAGACAGAATCAGGCTTTGCAGATACATCCTGGTGGGCTGCAGGGCCCTGAGCCAGGTGTTCTGGAGCCTGCATCTCCCGAGGACCTTCTCGCATGCTGCAGCAGTTACTGGAATGCCCTCTGTGAAGGGCTGAGCTGCTGGGGCCTTGTCCTGGGGGCACCGTCCTCCGTGTCTGTCTGACGTCCATGTACCAGGGAAGGGAGAGGGTGGTCTGTCAGATGGCAGCTTTGTCTCCATAGGCTGTTCTGGTGGTAAAGCTTTACGGGGGTGTCATTTACATGCGTGCAGCTCCCTCAAAGTACAGCTCCGTCGCTGACAGTATATTCCATCGTGCAGCCATCGTCACAGTCAATCTGAGAACATTTTCATCATCCCCAGGAGACACCCCAGGCCCGGAGCAGTCTCTTCCCCCAGCCCTCAGCAATCCCCAGCCACTGTCTGCCTCTAGATGAGACCACCGTGGACATTTCCTATAAGTGGAGTCCTCCTCCGGCGGGTCCTCATGGGTCTCACCTGTTGCAGTGAGCACCCAGCTGGCTCCAGCCAGAGTGTGCTCACGAAGGCTGCCCTGGCCCATTTCGCAGCCGGGCACGGGGAATTGCAGGAGGAGCTCACTTGTGTTGAGCAGAGATCTGCGTGAGGGAGGAGGTTTCTGGAGATGGTGACACTCCACCCCGGGCACTTGGCAGGATGTGGATGTGGGGAGGGTGCAGCGTAGGAGGGGACAGGTGGCCTGGAGCTCCTGTGGCTTTCAGGATAGTCTACCCTTTGGGTGCCTCTCCTGCTCCCTCTGCACCAGGACCACCCCACTGTGTCCCCAGGGCTCCTGGTTTTTGCCGCCTGCACCCTCTTAAACCAGGAGAGGACAGGAAAGTGAACTGGGACCTGCTAAGGGGCTTCCTCTCAGGGGCTTCTGTTGTGCTCCGAGCTTTAGTTTCACTCTGGAAAGGGACACGGAGTGTGCCCCACAGGTGTGGCACCCGCTGTGCTAGGACTGTGTGTGTGTGTGCCTGTGGAGGGTGTGTAACAAACCTCGGCCACTTGCTGTGTAACAAGGTCATTGCTGTTGTCCCCAGGTGAATCGAGTCCTTCCTCGCTCCAACACAGTCTATAATCTCTATGAGTACTCAGTGCCGGAGGACATGTACCAAGAGCACATCAATGAGATCAATACTGAGCTGTCAGCCCCAGACATCGAGGGTGTGTACGAGACTCAGGTAACTGCCTTCCCAGCTGCACTGAGCAAGGATCTAGCTGGATGGAACAGAGGGGAGAAGCCCACATAGGACATAGGTGGGCCAGCAGCAGCCACTGTGGATTCCACCCCAGGGACAATTTCTGGAGCAGAGGGCTATGCCCCAACTGCCGCCCCCGCTCAGCCCCATCCACCCTAACCCCTTGCAGGTGCCATTACTGTTCCGAGCCCTGGTGCACCTGGGCTGTGTGTGTGTGGTCAGTAAACAGCTGGTGAGGCACCTGTCAGGGTGGGAAGCAGAAACCTTCACTCTTGAGCACCTGGAGATGCGCTCTCTGGCCCAGTTCAGCTACCTGGAACCAGGTATGGTGTGTGCCAGCTGCCCCGCTCGACCCCACCTCCCACGAATCACAGGTGACCTATGTGTCCTCCATAGGGAGCATCCGCCACATCTATCTGTATCATCGCACACAGGGCCACAAGGCACTCTTCGGCATTTTCGTGCCCTCTCAGCGCAGAGCGTCTGTGTTTGTGCTGGACACTGTGAGTTCTCGGTCCAGGGCTATGAGAGGATAGACCACTGGGCAGGGATGTTCTAACCCCGCCTTGTTTCTGGAAGCCTCTGCCCATGAGTGCCTGTAGGGAGTGAGTTAGAAGTGGAACCACCTCTCCTCCCTCGGGGGCGAGGGAGAGAGGGGAGCTGACTTGACCCTTGTTCAGGTGCGAAGCAACCAGATGCCCAGCCTCAGCGCCCTGTACTCAGCTGAGCACAGCCTGCTGCTGGAGAAAGTGGGCCCCGAGCTCTTGCCTCCCCCAAAACATACGTTTGAGGTGCGGGCTGAGACCGACTTGAAGACCATCTGCAGAGCCATCCAGCGCTTCCTGTTGGCCTACAAGGTGAGTGAAGTGGGGGTGCTGCTGTTTGAGCCTCTTCCCCAGGACCAGTCCCCCCAGCTGCTTGCTCTCCTGTGCCCAGGAGGAGCGCCGGGGGCCCACCCTCATCGCCGTGCAGTCCAACTGGGAGCTGAGGAGGCTGGCCGGTGAGATTCCCGTCCTGGAGGAGTTCCCGCTGGTACCTGTCCGTGTGGCCGACAAGATCAGCTACGGAGTCCTGGACTGGCAGCGCCATGGAGCCCGGCGCATGATCCGCCACTACCTCAACCTGGACACCTGCCTGTCACAGGCTTTTGAGATGAGCCGGTGAGCAGAGCATAGGGCTGTTTCTTGGCATTTCAGCAGCTCTGCCCACCTTTATGTTGCCGACCTGTCAGTCTCTGACAGCAATTTGACCTCCCCAGTGTCCACCCCCTCCTGAGAACAATCTGGAACTCCCCCCCCCCGCCTGACCCTGACTCTGTCCCTGTGCAGGTACTTCCATATTCCCATTGGGAATCTGCCTGAGGACATCTCCACCTTTGGCTCCGACCTCTTCTTCGCCCGCCACCTCCAGCGCCATAACCACCTGCTCTGGCTGTCCCCTACCTGGCGCCCTGACCTGGGTGGGAAGGAGGCTGACGACAACCGCCTCATCATGGAGTTTGAGGACCAAGCCACCGTGGAGATCAACAGTTCAGGCTGCTACTCCACAGGTGGGTGGGGCGGCCCCAGGGATCTCAGCAGCTGACTCTTGTTTGTTGCCGTTCTTTAGTGGCGAGAATCCCGGCGCTGACCCTCAGAGCTCGGCTACGCTGGTGTGGGATGAGTGGGGTGGGCTCTGTGATCAGCAACAGTGTTTCTCAGGGAAGGCTTGCTGGGGTTGGGCTCTACACCCTGGGGTGGTCAGTGCACAGGTGTGTGTCTGTGTGCAGTGTGCGTGGAGCTGGACATTCAGAACCTGGCTGTCAACACCATCCTGCAATCTCACCACGTCAACGACATGGAGGGGGCCGACAGCATGGGCATCAGCTTCGACGTGATCCAGCAGGCTTCCCTGGAGGACATGATCACCGGCAACCAGGCCGCCAACGCTCCCGCCAGCTATGACGAGACGGCCCTCTGCTCCAGCACCTTCAGGTGCCCGGCTGCATCCCCAGGCATCTCCTGACTGTTGTTCTTGCGCCCTCTCCTCTCCAGAGGCAGAGTAACTGAGTCTGGGGTTGAGACGGAACAGTAGGAATCCTTTTATCCTCTGCCCTTGTTTTGAGAAACGAAAAGCTAAGACATGTCACGGGGCTTCCTCCCACCTGCTGGGTAGAGTCCATCCTGGTTTTCCCAGCCGGTGAGGCGCCCGACACCCATCATTCCAGTCTGTATTCTGGCACTGAGGGTGGGGAGGGTTGAGAAGTGTATGGGGAAGTGGTAGGACCTGGCCTCATCTGAGGGGTGCAGAGAGCTGAGCAGTGGGGTTTGGAGAGGGAGGGTGACTGGGGAACATGCTCTCCCCCTCCAGGATCCTGAAGAGCATGGTGGTGGGCTGGGTGAGGGAGATCACGCAGTACCGCAACGTCTACGCCGACAACCAGGTGATGCACTTCTACCGCTGGCTGCGCTCCCCGTCCTCGCTGCTCCACGACCCCGCCCTGCACCGCACGCTGCACAGTATGATGAAGAAGCTCTTTCTGCAGTGAGTGCACCGGCCTGTGTCCCAGGGCCCAGCACCTGTGGGATCACACGGCCCATCGCTGGTTTCTACACAAGCAGCTGTGCGCTGTATCCTGCACCTCCTTATCGGACTTAATGGTCAACCTTGGAGGTCTGCGTGAGGCGCACCGTCCATGTAGTGGGCAGAGGCGCTTCCCAGCTGTTTCCAGTAACCAAGGAACGGCCTGGGCGTCAGGGCATGCGCGTGTCTATGCAGTGATCCCAGGAAGCGGCCCTGCTTTCGCACTGGTGGATCCTGCGACGGGGAGAGGTGCTAACTGGGTGCTGGCCCAAGAGCTCCCCCTCGATGGCTCTGCTAGCCCAGCCCCTCCTGCGTGGTGGGCACAGTGCCAGCTGCCCTGGGCAGGTGGGGGGAGAATCGTTTTTGTGGCTCCTAATGTTCAGTCCTCGTGATGAATGAAGTGGGCTTTCTCTTCTTACTTTTTGTCCACTTTTCTCTAATTGTGTTGTTTTTTTCTCGTTGATTTATATGAGTTCTTTCTATATAAGAATTGATCATTTTCTATGAAATGAGTTGCACATTTTTTCCTGTTTTTGATTCAGTTTGGCTTTGTTTATGGGGGATTTTCCATGTAGAAACTGTCTTACTTTGTTGCTTTTGGGTTCCAGGTATATTTAGAATGGCTTTTCTGCTTCAGATCATCCACTTGGCCTCAAGGTATCCTCTGGGATTCTCTGTAGCATCCTGACTGTTGATTCTGTCCTTGGTCCTCAGGCTCATTGCTGAGTTCAGGCGCCTGGGGTCATCAGTTGTTTATGCCAACTTCAACCGCATCATCCTGTGCACGAAGAAGCGGCGGATTGAGGACGCCCTGGCCTACGTGGAGTACATCACCACCAGGTGTCAGCACTGCCTCTGTCAGTCAGCTCCTCCCGGCTGCTCTTGGAACTCCTGGCACAAGTCTGGCTGCTCTGTGGCAGCCACGTTTGCCTCCTGCCTCTCAAGATCTGGCAGAGCCTTTACTTCACCTGTATTTCTGAGAGAGATTTTTACTACAGAACTGCAGGACTCTTTTTTGAGTCTTTTTCCTTCTCTGTGCTTTCTGGATAACTTCTGTTAAGTCTTTAAATTCACCTGTCTTTGGCGCTGTCCACCCTCAAATCTGCCCCAAATCCACTTCAGACGTGCTGCTGTCTCCTCCGTTTCTGGTCTTTCCTTCAGCTCTGGGCAGTGCAGCTGTAGTGCTCCTGGTCCTCTGCTTGCTCAGCAGCAGTGGGGCTGGGGCTGGGGCTGGTCGCGGTTGGTAGGCCTGTCTCCTTACTCTGAGCTGTTCCTCTGCTTCTCTACAAACTGGTGACGTTCTGTTGATGCCAGACACTGGGTCTTGACTTGTGTGTTGGTTGCTTTTGTATTCCTCTGACTGTTCTGGCCTTTATGTTCTGTTACTTGAAAACAGTTTGATCTTTGGGGGCCTTTTTGAGATCTGTAGGCAGGGCCTGAGCACCATCAGTCCCGAGCTCACTCTTCCCCACCCTTGAAGAAGGCTCTCCAGTGGGGGTGGGAGCAGGCACGTGAGATTGGGCTCCAGGGAGAGCTGTGGACCAGCCCAGGAGGCTTCTCTCACCTCTCCAGCCCTCCACGCCTCCCGTTACTCCCGCCCAAATGCAGAAGTCTCCTCACTACTGTTTGCCATTTTCCGTAGAAAGTTTGAGGGTTTTAAATCAGTGGAGGGTAAGGAGAAAAGAGAGAAAACTGTTGATTTCATGGAATCAGTCTGTTTTGCTTCTTTTTTAGCATTCACTCCAAAGAGATCTTCCATTCCTTGACAATTTCTTTCTCTCGATGCTGGGAGTTTCTTCTCTGGATGGATCCCTCTAACTATGGTGGCATCAAAGGAAATGTGCCCTCTCGTATCCACTGTGGACAGGTGAGGTGACCAGTCCTGGAGACTGAAATTCTCTGGGGTCTGCACCTCTCCGTTGGCCACACACTGTGCTCACGCGTCTGAGGAGAAGTCGCGAGCACGCAGACGAGGAGGTGCAGGATCAGAGTCAGCAGGGGTGGCATCAGGACCAGCAGCCAGGGTCGGGGCTGATTGGGGAGGGGAGGCCCCAGAGGACTCAGGATGTGGTGGGAAGTGGAGCTTGCAGGGAGCAAGGCTCAGTGACTGGTGTGAGGCAGCTGTGAGTCCAGCAGCGGGTGAGGGCAGTGGTCACGGGTGGCTGAGAGCTGGCCAAGGCAGGCCACTTGTGCCCAGGGCCTTGATGGGGATTTGGTGGGAGCCATGCTGCTGAGAGAGAGCTGACGGGAGAAGGCTGCCCTTGGTGCTGTTCCGAGGTGGGAGATCTGTGGGGACTGGATGGGAGAATAGGAGGTGCAAGTGGTGTAGCCGGAAAGTGCAGTGGTGGCTGGTGCTCTCAGGATGGCAGACATCAGGCTTCCCATGCTAACCTGGAAGGTGCTGTCAAGAGCAGAACCTGCTCAGGCATGGGCATGGCAGTAGGGAGCCTACTGGGAGATGTGGAGCTTAGACCATAGGACTGGTCGCCCAGGGCACTGCTGGTGCTTCCCTTTCTGGGGGGTGGGAGGAGGCAGCTGTGGAAAGAACCCTTGGGAGGGGTGGAGGAGAGTGCTGTTGAGCTGCAGGGCACACGACAGACCTGACGAGCTGTCAGAGTGTCTGCAGGGACCTGCGGCTCAGGGCGGATGGCTGGACCAGGTGGAGTCAGGAGACCAGGGTCAACATGCCTAAGCTGGGGTGTGCGTCCCACGGCTGCGGGCAGACATGGCTGGGACTATTACAGCAGGACCCCCAGAAAGAGGGCAGAGTGGAGGAAGAGCCTGAGGATGAAGGGGAGGATGACGAGGGCGAGGATGATGGCGAGGGTCAGGAGCCAGACGTAGAGGACTTGCTGGAAAACAACTGGAACATCGTGCAGTTCCTGCCACAGGCAGCCTCCTGCCAGGGCTACTTCCTCATGATCGTCTCAGGTGAGCCTGTCAGCCGTCACGTCTGCATGGTCCACGGAACAAGGTTGTCCTAATCCATTTGCCTCACAAGGTAAACCAGGGATGCAGGGCCTCCCCTCTCGCTGTGCCTGCTGAGGAGGGCTGTGCCCGAGGGACTCCTAGTTCTGCCCAAGATTTGTGTGCACGTGTGGCAGCTAAAGGGAAACCCCAGATAGGAAGGGCGGGCACTTCCTGCAAGCACTGCCCACCACAGGGCTCTGAGGCTGAGCTGCTGCTGTTGGGAGCTCCTGTCACTGATTTGGGTCTAAATGGTCTAAGGTTTACTGTTTACAAACCAGGTTATCCAGGTTGAGGTACAAATGAAGCTCATACGTGCAGTGCCCGTCATTCCGAGCCTGTCGTAGGGCATGACGGTTCCTGACGAGCTGCGAAGCTCAGCACTCAGACATGGTCGCAAGTTGCTGAGGTGGTTCCATTGTGATTGTTTTATATTTTATCTGTGTGTCCCGAGTCTCACTTTTTCATGTTTTTTTGAAACGTGGGTGTGGTGTGCTGACCTGGAGTTGAGCTTTTGTTTTTGTCCTGCCCAGTGTGGAGGTTAAGGGAGTTGCCTCATGTGGCTGGTGCTCTCTAAGTATGAACGTGGGCATCATTCCCGTTTCTGTATGGGCTCTGGCTCCTCTAAATGCATCAAATAGAATCATCGCCAGTAACAACATTTCAGCCCGGGCTGGCTGGCGGTCTGACCAGCCACAGGGTCTCCCAGGACTCTGGGTCCTGGGTGTCGTCAGCTCCCGGTCCTGTGCCCCCCTCTGCAGCGTACGTTGTGGCTGTGTACCACAGCATGAAGGAGGAGCTGAGGCGCAGCGCCCCAGGCAGCACCCCCATGAGGAGACGGGCAGCCAGCCAGCAGTCACAGGAGGCCCAGGGGGCAGCTGGAACCCTGCCTGGTGAGTGCACTCTTGCTGCCAAGACCACATGTCTGTGACCTGACCCCTCTGCCCCTGTCCAGGGCTGGGGGGGGGTCCCTGAGTCGCTTCCTCGGCATCCTCGTCCCTGTGCGAAGTGAAGACAACACCATGTCACCCCTCTTCCCAGGAGTGATCACCTTTTCTCAAGATTATGCGGCAAATGAGCTCACTCAGAACCTCTTCACCATCACCCAGAAGATTCAGAGGAAAGTCACGGGCTCTCGGAACTCAGCTGAGCTCTCAGAGATGTTTCCTGTCCTGCCCGGCTCTCACTTAGTGCTTAATAACCCTTCCCTGGAGTTCATCAAGTATGTGTGCAAGGTGAGGCTCCGCTCCTACCTGTGTAAGGTGAGGGCAGGAGTAAGAAACTCATTCTCCCACAACACTCTGCCCTCCGCTCTGAACAGCCCATGTGAGCTATTTGCAGCTCCTGGAGCCTGTGTTCCAATGAGGGGGGTGAGTACAGGGAGCACAAGTGCTGTGAGATGGGCTCGGAGAAGTGGGGAAGGTGAGGGGCCTTTGATGGGGTCTGGGGCTGAGACCACAGTGGCCAGGAGGGTCCAGCCGCATGTGGATCCCAGGAAGGCATGATGTCTGGACAGAATGGGTGAAGGCTCTGGGATGAGGTGATCTGGGGTTGCTGGTGAAACAGCAGGTGCTCGAGGTCCTGTGGGGCTAGTGGACCAGACGAATCAGGGACCACACGGAGCTCCCAAAACACCCAGACTTCTGTGAAGCTCGGAGGAGAGTTGCGTGGATGCCAAATGCCGTTCTGGGAAAGGAGACTGAATCAAGGGTGGAATACTATTACCAGACCAGGACAAGCAGGCGCCTCGCTACTCATGAAGTCACCTCCCGGCCACTGCATCTCACAGTGACGGACACGCCAGGATCAAGTGGCAGCAGAGCTTTAGGGGAGGGAGAGACCGCCTTACAGACAGGAGGATTAGCTAGCTCCCCCTCAGCTCTGCAGGCCCCTGGGTGGACATCAGCCACTTTGCACATGAGATTGTAAGGCTCCAGCAGACTTAGGACTGCTTGTTACTTGAGGAAAAGGAGCCAGTGAGGCTGACAGGCAGAGCCCGAGTCCCAGGAACTGAGGCCGTGAGGGAACCACTGCTGCAGAGGAGGCAGCTCTGACGGGATGGGAAGTGTGAGGTGGTGCTTGGCCACGCGGTCTCAGTCCAGACAGAGCAGCGGGCGGCCCAGGAGCTGCCCTCACCCGCGCCCTGTTCTCTGCAGGTCCTGTCTCTGGACACAAACATCACGAACCAGGTGAACAAGCTCAACCGGGACCTGCTCCGCCTGGTGGACATTGGCGAGTTCTCAGAGGAGGCCCAGTTCCGAGACCCCTGCCGCTCCTACGTGCTCCCAGAGGTCATCTGCCACAGCTGTAACTTCTGCCGGGACCTGGACCTGTGCAAAGACCCGTCCTTCTCTCAGGTGGGAGCGCCTACTCTTGCGTGACCTGTCTCCACCCTTTTGGGTGACATCCGCTAGCTTTGGCATGAACTGGGAACTGGCAGCTTTCTTAAGGCACTCAGCTACCACGTGCCAAAACATCATCCAGTAGACCTGTAAGGCTGGTATCATGATGGGAGCGTGCCCTGGGCCTGAGTGAGCTGCCGCATGCAGTTATGCGCCTCTCACCTCTCACGAAGGCTCTGCCCCAGTCTCCTCGAGGCTGGTCACCTCGGCCTGGCGGAGAGGCACTGCCAGGGAGGTGGGCAAAGAGTGACCTGCTCCCTCTCTACTCAGGACGGGGCAGTGCTGCCCCAGTGGTTCTGCTCCAACTGCCAGGCCGCCTACGACTCCTCGGTGATCGAGATGGCCCTGGTGGAAGCCCTGCAGAAGAAGCTGATGGCCTTCACCCTGCAGGACCTGGTGAGCAGCGGGTCTCAGGTCATAACCTGGTCCTTCGAGATGCCCACCTGTTTGGTCAAGCCTCATCCACAGTCCGTAATTCAGTCTTATAGCTCCTATTGGGCACCTACAGTGGCCAAGTGCTGGCCTCCTGGGCCTTCCCTTCTAGTGGAAGGAGATAGACAGCAAACAAGATAAAGGGTGTAAGTGAGATGAGTGTCCATAACCAGTGGGGGCGGGGGTGAGTGTGTGAGTGTGTGTGTGTGTGAGGGTGTTCAGCATTCAATGGGGGAATAGCAGGCGTGGGGTCTGGGCAGGAACAGCGGCGCTTGGTGTGACCTGACCGGGTGGGTGGGCCCACAGCAAGGGTGAGGAAGCAGCTGAATGTTGGGTGAGGCCACTGTTCGATCTGGCTTTTATCCATTGAAGTGCAGGGCGGGTGAGTGGAGGGGGGGGAGTTCTTGACTGGGTTCTTCCTCATTTCAGATCTGCCTCAAGTGCCGAGGCGTGAAGGAGACCAACATGTCCGTGTACTGCAGCTGTGCGGGCAGCTTCGCCCTCACCATCCACACCAAGGTCTGGGCTACCCCTGACCATTGCCCGTCTGGCCCTCACCTACACTGCCCCCTCCCTACGCTCCAGGCCTCGGCCCGCATCCCTGCACCTCCTCTGGGACTGGGTCTCATGATGACTGGTTCTTTTGCAGGTCTTCATGGAGCAGGTTGGAATCTTCCGAAACATTGCCCAGCACTATGGCATGTCATACCTCATGGAGACCCTGGAGTGGCTGCTGCAGAAGAACTCCCAGCTGGGCCATTAGCAAGGCGAGCCTGTCCCCTCTATGTCCTAGCTTCCCAGCTAGAGACCATCTCCAGGACTTAGCACCAAAGAAAATGACCCTCAGGGTGCTTCCAGGGAGTGATCACTTGGCCCAAACCAGCCAACCAGCCAGAGCAGGAAGCGGCCCACCTGGTTCCCAATCCCAGCCTTGGTCAAGGCAGCCAGGGACCCAAAGGCCTCCAACAGGTCGTGTGGCCTTTGCTGCTGCGGGGCCTGGCCCTCCTGCCCCACCTCTTGTATCCCCTTTGCCCTCAGGGCCTTATGTTTGAGCCAGATTGGGCAGAGGGGGGGCAGGTTGGTGGCGGCTAAAGGCCAGACCCAGGGCAAGGAACACCTGGGTGGGAGACTGCAGCTCTGCTCCCAGGCACTGTGATCTGGGAGACGCCCTCCATGGCTTCACCCGTGGGTGTGGCCAGTTCCAGGAATTGGGCCCTGAGCCCTTGGGGACCTGGGCATCTTTCAGACGGCAGGTTCCAGGACGGCTGGCATTCCTGCACGTGGGCTTGGATTTCTCTGTGGAGACTTCCTGGTCAGAGGGCAGGTGTCTGCATCAGGTGGTCCTCTCGTCTGGGCCGGGGCTTCTCAGATGGAGCTTGACCACACCACCTGCCCTCAGAGCCTACCTGTGCCCCGAGGAGGCCTGGGCACACCATTGATCATGGATTGTACAGCATCTGTTACCTCTTGGACTTCAGAAAAATAATTTTTCACCCTCAAGATTGTAGGTTCTTTCCTTCGCGGGGAGGAAGAAGGGAAAGGAAGCAGCAACTTTTTCAGGTGGAGGAGGGTCCTGTTCTTGTTCTTCATCCTGGGTCTCCCTGGGACCCTGCAGGGCACCCGCTCAGGATCCAGCCCAGACCTGGAGGCTTTCCAAGTGCCAGCTTCTCCCCCCTCCGTCTGTCTTCAGCCCCAGAACATAAGACGAGCTCTGTGCACCTTTTAAACAAAATAGGACTGGGGACAGGACAAAAACCCACCCATCCAATGTGAAAAACAAACAACAAACAAAAAAAAACGCCCAGTTGGTGAGGCAGCAAATTCAGAAACCTCAAATGGTGGGCTCATGGGAGGGCAGGGGCCTCAGCCTGGTTTACTTCGTGCTTCCTAGCTGATTTCTGTTGAAACGTGCCATGTTTTCGCCCTCTTCTCTGTCTCTGGGAGGAAGGAAGGCTGACAGGCTAGCAGCTGTCTGTGCAGCAGCATTGGCCCCTGGGTACCGCCGCCCGGCTGGGCCAGGCCCAATAGCCAGGAGAAACCTGACCCTAGCTGGAAGGTGGATGGAGCCCATGTCAGCCCCAAATGGAGATCAAATCAAATTAGGGTTGGGGGGGGGGGCGCTAACGGCTTCCTGGTAATGATGGGGGAGATGTGGGGGGGGGGGGAGGTGGACTGGCCCACAGTGGCACCCTGGACACTGCACGCCTGTCCCTGCAGCAGGATGGGCCCTGGGCACTCTGGTTTCTGCAGCTCCCAGCTGTACCCTGGAGGTCAGCTTGGGAGGGGGCATTTGGGGTGCTAGGCCCTGGTCAGTCTGCTTGGGAAACCTGAGCCCCTGGCCCTGGTTCTTGAGCTTGCAGCCCAACTGGAAAAGCCAGTTTCCGAAACTAGAGCTGGACATCTGTGAGCCAGAACCATGGGGTGTCAGGCATTGGGGTGACCGTGCAGCCAATGTCCCAAGGAGAGGAGGGGCTGGAGGCAGCTGAATAGGGTCAAATGGGGCGTTTGCTGGCTGCAGCCAACAGGGCAAGCCCAATAGGCAGGTGGGACTTGGGGGCCCCAGGCCTGGTATGATCTGAACTCTCCCTCCCCTTGAGCTTGGGAGTGATGGGACCATTGGTAAGGTCTGTGCAAGGTGATTGGCTCACGCCTCCTCACACCTGCACACGCCACCACTATTGCTAGAGAAATCATGTCCAGCCAAGCTGCTGTTCCGCTCAATGTAGTGAGCTGTAGCCTCTGAGGATGCAGGAGCCAGGTTACCCACTCCCCACACCAAATGGCAGCTTTCCTTGGGTGTAACTCATCCCCTCCTTCCAGGCTGCCATCTTTCCCCTTACTTGGGGGTCTGGGTGACCCCTGCAGGAAGCTGGTGAAGGCACTGACAAGGGCAGTGCTGAGATAAGGCACGGTCATCATGCACTCAGCCTGCCCTCCCCCATTGGCCCTGGTCAGAGGTGCCAGGACCAGGTCGGACCAGAGGGCAGCTGTGTCACACTGCAGAGGGATCCACACTTCTTCCAAAATACAGCAAGATGGTAATGGTCACAGGTTTATTGGATTCTGGATGTAGTTTCTTGGCTAGGAGCCCAGCAATGGGTCTGGGTAGATGGTGTGGGCAGTAGGGATGAGGATCTGGGGGGTGGCGGGGCGGGGATGGGCAGCTGGGAGCAGGGTGCTGGCCCCTTTCAGCCCACTGCCCAGCTGCATGGGGCCCTTTGGTTCCCAGCTGTGAGGAGGCATGTGTGGGCAGGACCGGGCTTTCCTGCTGGTCCCACCTTCTTCAGACCAGGGTAGCCTTTGCAGTGTGAGAGGGTGGAGGGGGCTCAGAGCTGGGCTAAGCCTCGGGGGTCTGTGAGCGTGGAGTCCTGCTGGGGAGGCTCGGAGGCCCGAGGCCCTGGTCCTGCACCCCGATCAGGAGTGTCCACCATCTGCTCAGATGGGGCAGAGGTGGGACCAGGCCGTGGTGGTGGGAAGGCCTGGGCCTGGCTCTGCCCCTCATCCTGTGGTCTGCCTGGGTCTGTGGAGCAGGCACAGGGGGGCGGAGGGGCCTGACCCAAAACAAGAGCCAGGGTCACAGGCCAGCTAGCTGGGGAGTGCTGTGGCGTACACACCTTGTCGAATTTCTTGTGGCTGTAGACTTTGTTTTTGTTCATGAATGTTAGCAAGATCCAGTCACACAGGAAGGAGCCCTGTGGCCAGTGAAACACGTGTGAGGGCTTGGCCTGACGTCCCCCACCACCACCACCACGCGCATGCTCATGCTCACACCCTCGCATGCCCAGACCCCAGTGCGTGCTCCTTACCACCCCGATGGAGGTCAGCGCTGTGGCCAGGTTAATGATGGTGGGAATCAGGCTGAACTTGCCTGCCTGCGGAGAGGAGGCTGCCTCAGACCAGCAGGGGTAGGTCGTGTGGTGGGAACATGGAGCTGGACCAGCTCAGCTCTGAACTGGCCCACCTGACCCCCAGGTAAGCAGGGCCAGCAGGCTTACCTGTCCATGCACGATGACGTCAATGCGGATCCCGTAGGCCTTGAAGAGGGTGCGGGTGGTGCTGCCGTTTATCTTGTAATACTTGGCAAACCTGGGGTGGAAGGACCCGGAAGCCCTCAGAACCTGACACTGATGCCCAGCCCTGGCTGTCTGACCCTGAGGAACTGGCAGTGGGTGTGCCTGTAGCCAGAGTAGGACAGATCAAGACTCCCTCACGGGCCCTCCCTGTTGCCACCACACGGGGGTGAGGGTCTAGGTGTCCCAGGGCCCACGCACCTGAAATTGTAGCCAGAGGAGGCGGGGGTGTGCTTGGGATCGAGTCTCCGGAAGGAGTACTTGGGGTTGCAGTTGGACGCCGACAGGTCCAGGTCACAGTCCCAGTTGATAATGACCCCAATGACACCACCCTGCCCAGAAGTGGGCACAGAGACAGGGTCAGGGTGGACACACAGGACCCTTAGCCCTGGGGTCCCACCCTGAGGTGGTGCCCGGAGTGCACACTGGGGTACCGGGGCAGCTTGGACTGAGAACCAGGGCACTTGGTGGGCACCCGTCTCAGGCATGAGGGGAGTAGGGGCTGTCTGTGTGGCCAGGCGTCAGTGAGCAGGCACTGTGCACGGCCAGATGGGATGCTACCCGCTGTGAGCAGGGCCGGCTGGCCAGGCACGGCGCCTCGCCTCACCGTGCGGGCCAGCTCCGTGAAGTTCTCCCCCGCCCGCTCCACAATGAAGCCCAGCCTGAAGATGGGGCAGTACAGGTGGGACACCTCGTCGAACAGGCAGTGCTTCAGGTAGCCATCCTTGCGCATCTCAATGTTGCCCCTGAGGACCGGGCGCAGGTGGGTGGGACATCCGCAGGAGGCAGCTTCCTCCCTGGCCGGCCCCTCCCACCCGAGGGCTCTTACTTGGAGAACTGGAACTTGGGGTAGTGGATGCTGTTCTTGATGAGGATGGTGAAGTTGGGGGCCATCTTACCAAGAAACTGGCTGAGGAGACAGACTGTATGTTAGTCTCCCCGGCCTCTGCAGCCACACTCCGCCCCCCCCCCCACCCCCGACTGAGGAGGAAGGAGCAGGTGGACCTGGGTCCCAGGGGGGTGGGGCGCACCTGACAGAGGCCCCATCTTCCACGGGGCACCAGCCGGACACCTCGCAGGTCTTGGAGGCCCCATGGTAATAGGGGACACAGCGCCCCGTCCGAACACCTGCGGGCACATGCGCTCAGGTGGAGAGCACGCCCTGCCCCGCACTCCCACCGCCCCAGGCGCACACTGACCGTTCCCCAGCATGTCCAGCTCCCCGGCCACGCAGTCCTCGTCTGAGTCGCAGGTGGCGTTGGTGACCCTCACACTCTAGGAAGGAAAGAGCTCCCTTAGGGGCTGGACACCCCGCCTCCCTCAGGGACAGCATCCGCCCCGCCCGACCGGCCTCACCTCCGGACAGGTGCCCTGGGCCTGGGAGGGAGTGACCTCGATCCTGGTGATGATGCTAAACACACTGCCTCCCTGGGCTCAGAGAGAAAGGACGTTGGCCCTTCCGGCGGCTCCCCCGTCAGTCCCACCCCCCGGGCGAGGCGGGGCGAGGCGGGGCGAGGCGCACCTCGGGGGGCTTCACGTACTCCTCCACGTCCCACACTTTGCGCTCCGAGGCGGTGATGCCCTTGACCTTGGTGATGACAGAGCTCTCGGGGCCCGTCTCCCGGTCCTGGTAGCTCTTCTGCACGATGAACACGTACCTGGGGGGACAGCCAACTCTGGGGGCGGCAGGGACCCCGCGTCCTGCCGCCTCCCCCTCTCCATGCTCTTCGCCCCTCCGCCCAGGGGCCCTGCGTTCACCCCGCGCCTCCCCCGGACCCCACCCAGGCCCGGGGACCCCGCCGCGCACGCACCACACGAAATAGAGCAGGATGAGCAGCTGCACCACGCGGTACACGACGCCCAGGCGCCGGTTCCGCACCACGATCACCTTGGGCGTCTCGTAGTCCCAGAAGGCGGACCAGCAGCTTCGCGCCAGGCGCCGGGCCGTGGCCGCACCCGCCGGGGGCTTGGGCTCCGCGGGCGCCATGGCCCCGCCGCCGGGAACCGCGGCCCGAGCAGCTGTCGGGCGGGCGCTGCGCACAGCGGGGCGGGGCGGCCTCCAGGGCGTGGTCTCGCCCGCCCCGCCCCGTCCCGTCCCGCCCCAAGTCGGGGTCCCCGGGGCTGCGGTTGCGAGGCGTGGACGACCGGCGCACCCGCAGGTGTCCCAGGTGGACCCAGAGCTGGGCTCCCGGGGAGGAAAAAACCTGCCGTGGGGCGTGGGGCGTGGGGAGGGCGCCCCGGGAGGACACGGGGCCTGAATGATGGGGCGCAGCACGCGAGCAGCACACGCCCCCTCTGCGTCTTCACCGGCGTCCGCTTCGCAGAGCCGGTGGCTCAGTGGGTAGAGTCGGCCTGGGACTGGAGGGTCTCCGGTGAGGGCCCTGCAGGAGGCAGTCGGCCCATGACTCTCATCACTGATGTTTCTATCTCTCCTTCTCCCTTCCTCGCTGACATCAATCAACATATTTAAACATAATAATAATAAATAAAAACGCACCGCGCTGCCCTGGCTGGTGTCTCAGTGGTCAGAGCACCGGCCCACACCGAAGGGTCAAGGGCACGGACCTGGGTTGCAGGTTCCATCCCCACCCAGGAGGCAACGATCCAACCACCATCTTTTTCTCTCCTCCCTGCCTCCTTTCCACTCCCACTCTCTCTAAAAATCAGTGGAAGAATATCCTCTGATGCGGATTAACAACGGAAAGAGGTTCACCCCAGAAGGCTGGGTTAAAAGTCTTTGAATTCCTGTGACAGAGGAACCCGCCCCTCCCCCCCACACACACACTGCCTGCCCGCTGGCATCTTTCCAGGGTGGAGCGCCGCCCTGCCGACCATCTGCAGGCATCCCCTTTCTTGAATACACGGAGAGTTTTCTCCTTATCTTTTCTAGAAAGAAAAGATAGAAACTCAAGTCTGTCCAAGAATTTAATTTCTCTCATCGTTTGAGATGGATTGTCTGCCTGTGTCCTTAGGGATATGGGCTGGACCACGGGAGAGCTTTAAGAGTGTCCCTGACAAGGCAGCATCCGCCCACTAGAACTCAAGGAGTTCCCCAGACGTAGAGCGCAGCCTGTGCTGGACTGGTTTGGGGGGGGGGGGGCACAAACCGTATTGAGGTTTAGATACAGCGTCTGGCCGCCTGCTGGTAGGGAACTTGAGAAATCCAGTGGAAACTCCTAATGCAAATTTGTGACCACAGCTAATAATGGTTCTTTACTTAAAAAGGCATTTTACAGGCAAAAAAATTAAGTTAGTCAATTGAATTCCAAAACCTTTGGTTACAAGGGAATATTGCTCTCTGTCAAAAAAAAATTATTTATAAATAACAACGTAAAATCAACCAAGTTGTCAGTAAAAGATCAACTAGATTTCCTTTTCTTTTTTTTTTTCTTTTTTTAAAATATATTTTATTGATTTTTTACAGAGAAGGAGAGAGAGGGATAGAGAGTTAGAAATATTGATGAAAGAGAAACATCGATCATCTGCCTCCTGCACACTCCCCACTGGGGATGTGCCCGAAACAAAGGTACATGCCCTAGGCTGGAATCAAACCTGGGACCCTTGAGCCCGCTAGCCGACACTCTAATCCGCTGAGCCAAACCGGTCAGGGCAGATTTCCTTTTCTAAAGAGCTTTATTGAGATACAACAGACCACACAGCTCAGGATGTACAGTGTGCTGCTTCTGGCATATTCACTGGGCTCTGAAAACATCACCACGATCTAATTTTAGAACATTTCCTTCTCATCACCCCTCCCAAAAAGAAACCCTAAACCCAGGGCCAGCCCCTCTTCTCCTCACCTACACACTGCCCCTGTCCCAGGTGATACTGTCCACTCCTGGGGTTTCAGCTGACGCCTCAAGCACTCAGCCCAAGCTCAGGTGACTTTGTGTCTCTCCTCACCCCCACCACCCTGGCCAATTGGAGGGGAGGGGGGCGTGAGGCTGCCTGCCTCCTGGGCTGGCCATAGAGCCTCTCAGGGCCTCCTGGGACTCAGGCATGGATTCTGGGGCAGCCAGCTGTGCGGGTGGTTGTTGCCACCCCAGTCTCCAGCCATCCTGGCCTTGGACATACTGGTGAAAAGGCCTCGGGGACAGTCAGCCCAGCTGCCATCCGAGGCCCAAGCCCAGCGACTCTGAGTGACAGCTGCCCTGTGGAGCCCCGAGAGACAGGAAATGCCCTTTCATGGCACTGAGTTTTGAGGTACTTTGTGAGGCCCTTGCTAAACCAAACCCACCCAACTTCAGGTCTCCGCTGGGCTCTCAGCCATCAACATGGAGCCTCCTCCTCCCAGGCTGCTGCCTTGCGGCTTCCAGGCTCTCTCCCTGCCCCCACCATCTGCATTGGGCAGCTCCAGCTCCTCAGCCTGTCCCGTCTGGTGCCCACTTCTCCAACGCCCTGGTCCTGTTCTTGTGGCTGAAGCACTCATGACCCTGATAGGATGAGGCTTGCCCTCCGCTAGGGCCTGACCCCTGCCCCCCACCCCAACACCTGGCTTCACCCCCCTTCAGTCTTCACCTCTCTCCTCCCATCTCCTGCAGACCCCCTTCCCCACTCCTTCAAATACCCTCTATGCCTGGCCGGTGTGAGCATCGACCCACGAACCAGGAGGTCACGGTTCAATTCCCAGTCAGAGCACACACTTGGGTTGCGGGCTCCATTCCCAGTCGGGGATGTGTGGGATTCTTTCTCTCAACATTGATGTTTCTCTCTCCCTCTCCCTTCTTCTCTGAAATCAATAACAATATATTTTCTTAAAAACTACCCTCCATCACCCAGGCCTTCCCTCTGGGCATCCCCACCACACCCCTAAAGGCACCCACCACTTTCTGGTGATGGATCCACTTCCCAAAGTAGACCTGGAGCTCCCAGGTGATGAGAGGGTCACAGCCTGTTCCGCTGCACAGCCTGGCACAGTGCCTGGCACACAGCCAATAATAAATAAGTCAGTAGATGTTTCTTATGAACAATGTTCCAAGAGCACAAACACACTGTCTACCAGAGCTTGGCCCCATCCTATCAGCCGCCCAGCAGGCCCTGGGGGATCCTGGTGGGGAGGGGCCACACGATTGACAGGGGTCATGTTTGGCTTCTCAGGGTGGTCCTGCGCTGGAAATCGGGCAGAACCAGGGAGGCTTCGATCACTGACCAGCGCTGGCCTTCCGCCATTGATGTGGTTGGCTCTGGGGATTTGTGTGGGCAGGAGGCCTCCAGTTCAGGGGACCGGACATTGCCTCCGGTCTCGGGCGGATGATGAAAGACAGCCTCTCAGGTGGAAGGACGGGGGCAGAACAAGGAAGGAGGATTGAGAGGTGGCCCAGTGATTCTACTACAGCTTGGCCCTGGGTGACTCCACCGTCCGAACTGGCTGGTTCCTTTTCTCCGCAGCCAAGCAGGTGGCCTGAGATAAAAGGTAGGGCTGCTGTTGCTGGGCAAGGGTGAGCGACTGGGGGCAGTTCTTCTGCAGGGAGTATCAGAGCTCACGCCTCCACCACATGGTCTGTTTCTCTGTTGCCATCACTGAGTGCCTAGCCAGGGTGTACCAGCCTCTCAGCAGCGATATGAGGCTGAGACATCAGCCCAGATGGGAGGGGCTCATGCTCAGAAAGTGGTAGCAGTTGCCCTGACCAGCATTGCTCAGCGGTTGGAGTGTCAACCCACCGAAGGGTCTCAGGTTCGATTTCCGGTCAAGGGTGTGTACCTGGGTTATAGGTTCCATCCCCATTGACCCCTGGCCCTGATCGGGCCCTGGTGTGGGAGGCAATCAATCCATGTCTCTCTCACATCCATCTCTCTGTCCTCCTCCTCCTCTCTTCCCCCTTCCACTCTCCATAAAACACACACACACACACACACACACACACAAACCCAACCCAGCTGGTGTGGCTCAGTGGTTGAGCATCAACCTATGAACCAGGAGGTCACAGTTTGATTTCAGTCTGGGCACAGGCCTGGGTTGTGGGCTTGATCCCCAATAGGGGGTGTGCAGGAGGCAGCCGATCTGTGATTCTCTCTCATTAATGTTTCTCTCTCTCCCTCTCCCTTCTTCTCTCTCTCTCCAATTAAAAAAATAAAATAAAACAAAATATTTTAATCAATGGAAAAAGATCATCCGGTGATAATTAACGCCCTCCCCAAAAAAAGTGGTCGCTGTGGTTTAGAGATCTGCACTGTCCAAGCAGTGTCTCAGCTCTTACTTGGAAGCTGAGAGGCTGTGAATCACACTTGACATAGATGTGAGGCAGGAGAAGCTGGGAAGAGGGCTGACCTGAGAGGCTGGTGAACAAATAGAAAAGAGGCTCCACACAGACAAGAATGTTTCCAAGTAACCTGGAACCGTGCATGGGTTGCTCTTCGTGAGTTCATTTTTATTGTGGTAAACATTTATCATTTCAACCACTTTTCAAAAAAAATATATCTTTATTGATGTCAGAGAGGAAAGGAGACGGAGAGAGAGAGAGAGAAAGAAACATCCATGATGAGAGAGAACCATGGATCAGCTGCCTCCTGCACGCCCCACACTGGGGACTCAGCCCACAACTTGGGCCTGTGCCCTGAACCTGGAATCAAACCATGACCTCTTGGTTCACAGGTCAACGCTCAACCACGGAGTCACACAGGCCAGGCAACAACACGCTCTTGTTTGAACTAACCAAGGGCCCGGTGGTCCCTGGGGAAAGGGCTGTTAGAACCCTATTTCCATTTGGTGATAAAAGAAATTAGCAACAGTGGAGGGACCTCCATGCACATCATCGCTCACTGACAGGAGCCCATTCAAAAGGGCCACGTCCTGTGGCTCCAACTACAGGCAGAGCGATGGGAACAGAAGAAAGAGAAAAACCCGCGTTTGTGGGACGGACAGTGGACACAGAGGACGCTCAGTGAGGCTAGTCTGTGTGACACGGAAATGATGACCATGTCCTATGGGCAAACCCACAGAATGTACAACACAGAGGGACCCCAATGTCCACTATGGGCTTGGGGTGATAACAATGGATTGATACCAGTCTGTCGGTTGCAACAAGCAGACCATACCAACGTAAGATGTTAATAGCAACGGGAACTCAGGCAGAAGGTCAGCAGAGCGTCTATGGAACCTCTCTGGACTTTGTGCACAATTTTTCTGTAAATCTAAAGATGCTCTAGAAAAATGTCTATTAATTAAAAAAAAAAAACATTTTGCAAAAGAACGATGGGGAGGAGGAGGGGGAGGAAGTGGGTGCCTGCACAGGGTGCCTGGGCAGGAAGCCCTGGGCATGGGGGACGCTCTCAGACACTGGACATTGACAGGCTGCCGCCTGATGGCGCTCACTGGGTGCCTGCTGCTGCTGCTGCTCTGGGCACGGCCTGTGTCCTCGGTGACAGAGAAGAATGAGATGATTCTATCCCATAAGGTAAGTCCAATCCCAAGTGCCTGCGCAGGTGAGGCCTCCACACTCGGCCTGTTCTTGGGCTCTCGGGATCCAGAGGGTGCCTGACCCCGAGTGCCCTGTGCCTGCTCCCTCGATGCCCCACAACCCTGTGATCCTCTGGAAAGTCACTTCCTCCTGCTTCTCACCCAAAGCTGGCTGCTGGTCTCATCTGGGAACCAAGGTCCCAGCTTTAACTCTTAACCAGTAGATTTCTTTCTAAAAATATTTTTATTGATTTCAGAGAAAGGAAGCAAGAGGGAGAGAAAGATAGAAGCATCAATGATAAGAGTGAGTCACTGCCCTGACCGGTTTGGTTCAGTAGATAGAGCATCGGCCTGTGGACTGAAGGGTCCCAGGTTCGATTCCCGTCAAGGGCATGTGCCTTGGCTGCAGGCACATCCCCAGTAGGGAGTGTGCAGGAGGCAGCCAATCGATGTTTCTCTCTCATCGATGTTTCTAACTCTATCCCTCTCCCTTCCTCTCCGTAAAAAAGCAATAACATATATTAAAAAAAAGAAAGAAAGAGTGAGTCACTGACCGGCTGTCCCCTACACGCCCCCTCCTGGGGGTCGAGCCCACATCCCAGCACGTGCCCTGACGGGAATCCAATGGTGACTTCCTGGTTCATAGGTGGACCCTCAGCCACTGAGCCACCTCCAGTGGGAGGCTTCTTTCTCCTGCCCTGTGCCTTGGCCACTCACTAGCTTTCCCATCTCCGTGCCTCAGTTTAACCTCTGTCCACTTGTCTCAGGACAGACACAGACAACGTTCCCTCCTTCTCCCCCTTTCCACGAGCCCAGGCCAGTCACCCTCCCTGCTCTGTAAATGTTCCAGAAACCTCGCCAGATTCGATAAGTCCGAGGGCCGGTGGGACCCAGCCGAGACCAAGGGGAGTGGAGAACAGGGGGCTCTTTTGGGGTCTGCAACACCCTGGAACAGGTCCCCGCCCGACCCTGCAGGGGATCGGGGAAGGCTGCGACGATGACCTGGAATGCCAGACCCAGTGCTGCGTCATCAACGGCCTGAGTCCCCAGAAGTTCTGCACGTCCCAGACCATCCTCATGCAGTGCCTGTCCTGGCGGAAGGTGTGAGGGCTCGGTGGGCGGAGTAGGGCGAGGGGGCGCGGAGGCACTGCCTCTTAGGAAGGCCTGGCCCCGTTCATTCTGCTCATTCTGCAGCCCAATGGCTACGCGTGCCACCACAAGCAGGAGTGCAAGAGCAACTGCTGCGTCCAGAACAACGACAGCCCCTTGAAGTTCTGCACGCCCCACACCATCTTCTTCCAGTGCCTACAGTGGCGCAAGGTGAGGGCGGGTGGGGCAGGGTGGGAGCAGGACTCACCTGCCGGCTTTCTCCAGGGGCGGAAGTCCAGGGGCGTCTGTCTCGCAGGCCAACCATGAAAACTGCCGGGACCACAAGGAGTGCCGCAGCCTGTGCTGCATCCGCCTGACCGAGGCCAGCGACCCGCGCTGCATGCCCCGCAAGGGGCTCCTGGCACACTGCCTGCCCCCAGTGAGTGCCAGTGGGGTGGGACAGGCTTTGCGCTGCCAGGGTAGGTGGGTGCTGGATGGGGCGTTGGAAGTACCCGGGTCCTGAGCAGAGGAAGGTTCCTGGTCCATCTGGGGCCCAGTGGGAACAGTGCTGAGGTGTCTGGTGAAGGACGGAGACTGTGGGACCCAGAGCACCTGGGGACAGTGGACAGAGCCTGCCACCACCCTGGGCTGGAGGCTGAGAGGACTCTCCCTAGGAGCCTTCCACTGTCAGAACCTCACATGGGGGGGGGGGAAGTTGCAGGTGAGGGAGGATGCAGATGGGGGCACAAGGGCTGAAGTGCACTATGGGGACAAGACAGCACTGATGTGACATGTGCCGCTGGTAGGACCCACATATCTGTCTGATGATAAAGGGGTGGCTGACCCCCGTGTTCGACACCCATATCCCGAGGTGGTATCACCAGCCCCAGGCCCCACGTGTTCACGGGAATGTGCCAAATCAGGGCCGAATGAGCCATATGGTCCCAAAGGTGTCCTTGTCCCAGACAAGCCAAGTCCCTCAGCAAAGGGGGCGTGACGTCGGTGTTCTCGACACCCGCCCTGGAGGTGCAGGCCTCGGCTGGTGTTCTGATTGCTGCCATGTCCTTCAGTGACTCCCACAGGATCTGGGTGCGGTGGCCCAGCCTCGCCGACGGCCCTCAGCAGGAGCTCCTTCCATGCTTCTCCTTCGGGGCCCTGCAGCTCAATGACTCACCAATAAACCAGATGCAGCCAAAGTGGGTGTCGCCCCGTCTGTTCTTCAGGCAATAAAAGCAAAAAAGACCCGTAGAAAATGTGGAGACGATGATGAAGCAGGGTCTGCTCAGATCTGGGCAACAGTGACCCCTAAGCAGCCAAAGTCGCATGAACCAGAGCCCAGCTGTGACCTGCAGAGAAAGGCCACACATCCCGTCCCACACAACACGCCACCCCCCCCCAGGCATTCTATAATAGAGACACCTCAGTGTCTTTTGTCTTTGCAAGTAAAAATAATCAGTCCAACGTGGGTTGGTGTGGCTCAGTGGTCACAGCTCAATTCCCGGTCAGGGCACAGGCCCGGGTTGGGGGCTCGATCCCCAGTGTGGGGCGTGCAGGAGGCAGCCCCGGTTCATGGTTCTCTCTCATCATTGATGTTTCTCTCTCTCTCGCCGTCTCCCTTTATATAATCAATTATATAATCAATGAAGATATATTTAAAAGTAAGTCAGTTATCCCAAACTGAAAAGACTCTGTAAACACTGCTGACAGTACAGGAAACACAGGAAATCAGGGTCCCACACACCTGACGGTTGTGAGTCCCATCGCTGGTCAGGGTGCTCACTGGAGGCAACACATGAACCCCTTGCCTGCAAAGAATGAAGAGACCCGCTTGGCCCGGCGGAATCCCACGGTCTGCCACCAGGTGGCGATGTGGGTCTCTGCGGGTCACAGAGACCTCAGGTGCCCCCGGGAGTTCCTCTCAGAGGGACATTAAGGGGACACGGTGATGTCCATGTGGCTATGCAAGCAACACTGAGACCAAGACCCTCACGCGCGAGGTGCTGGCCGGGGGCAGGGACAGCGCTGGACAGGCGTTGGCTGATGCCGTCGGAGAAAACACGTCGATTTTTTGTGATTGACGTAGTCTTCGCTTCTAAAACCCTACTTGTCAGGGAGTTTCTGAGGGTCCACAGGGGTGTCCCAGAGGCCAGCGCTGGTGGCCAGTGCCCGGAGCTGGGGTGCTGCTCCCTCTGCCCACCGCCCCCCGCCCGCCGCCTGGGGGCCCTGGCATAGCTGAAGGGTCATCGTGCCCCAGGCGTGGGCGCGCAGCCCGGGCAGTGACGCTGCAGGAAGGGTGCCTTCACGCAGAATTTAATGACGTCACATATATTAATAGACTATTTCCATTTGTTCCATTTGTTCTTTTTTACAAACCAAAAAACATCATACACTTCTGCATAATAAGGCAAAAAACCAGGTGTGTACATTGATTATTATTTTAATATAATATCTGTAACTTCGGTTCCAAGTACCAAGGGAGGGCCAGGGCTAAGCCTGAGTGGGGGCCTCACAGTGTGTTGGACAAAATGACCGTTTTTCTCCATAAATAAGACGAAAAAAAAACAAAACAAAAAAACCTCACCAAAACCCACAAACGCTGGGGGCTCTGGAAAAGGATCTGAGGCTGTTAAACCGCAAATTGGAACTAAACGTTAAAAAGCAAAACTTTTTTTCCTTTTAAATGTCTAAAGAGCACAAAATTGAAAAAAATACAAATCTATTATAAACGCTTCTCACCTGCGGGGGGAAAAAATGTACAAACTTGAGTTTTCTCCCAAGAGCCTGATTTGGGCTCAGAAACAGATCACCCCGAAGGCAGAGTGGGGACCCCGCACCCCCGGCCGCGGGGCAGGGGTACCACCCGGCCAGGGCCAGGGCCTGTGCTTAGTTCCGGACCCGCGGGCGGAGGGCGGCAGGCGGGGCGGCGTCCGCACCAGGCGGTCCCGCAGCTACCGCGCCTCCACCTCTGGCGGGTTTCGCGACGGAGAGAAGTCGGGCGCCTCACCGGGAGCCCCGAGAGGCGTAGTCCTGCTCCTGGGAGGCCCGGGGGACGTGGGGGCCCCGCCCGCGGCCACTAGCGGGGGCGGCGCGCCCAGGGCAGCGGTGGCCGGCGGCGTCCGCGCCAGGAGTCCGTTGTGCAGCGCGGGCCCGAGGCGCGGGTAGTGCAGGGCGCCCAGGTGCGCGGGGGCCGGCAGGTGCGGGGAGGCGCCCAGGTGCGCGGCCCGCAGGCGCTCGGGGCTGTAGTCGTGGGGCTCGCGGTCCCGGTAGAGGTGCTCGGGGTGCTCGGAGGGCTCGAGGGCCGCGGGGCCCGAAGAGGGGACAGCGGGCAGGGCGCGGCGGGGCAGCTCCAGGCCGCGGTAGGTGTCGCGCGGTGGCTCCCACGCGAAGCCCAGGCGCACACGGTGCAGGCCCGGGGGCTCAGGGGCGTCGCCATCCTCCCCGCGCTCCTCCTTGACCTTCACGTGGCCCTCGGGAGGCTTTCCAGGGCCCAGGAGGCCGGCCAGACGCAGGCGGTCGCTGGGGGCCACCTTGCCACACGGGGACTGTGGGCGCGCAGCCGCTGGGGCCTCCCGGGCCGGGGAGCGGCTCTCCTTCACGCGCGGATCGGCCGGGCCCCGGGGCAGGAGGTCCCTGGAGTGAGACACCTGCTCAGCTGCAGACGTACAGTCTTTTCCCTGCCAAAGCCACCTGCCTGCCCGCCCCCCACACCCCTGCAGTGAGACGCCCCCATACAAGGCTCCAGGGCAATAGGGAGGGGCCAGCCCACACCTCCTACAGGACCCTGGGCTTCCTCCTCCAGCCCCACCCACCCCCTCAGGTGCCTCCCAGACCAGGCCCTAGTGGCTCAGCACCTGGGTGATGTGGCAGCTCCCGTCCCCCCAGAGCCAGGGCTGTCCTGCCCCGAGGACCCCAGCTCCCCCAGAGGCACCTCCCTGCTGCCCCCTCCTCAGGACAGACCCCCCCCACCACGACACCTGCCAGGTCCCATGAGGGGTCCCCCCTGCTCTGAGGGTCCAGCTTTAGCCCCCGGGGGAACGAGGTCTCGAGGGCCCACTCACCGCTCCCGAGGCTCCCGGCCCTTGTCAGGCTCTCGGTCATGGTTGGTCAGGGCTGAGACCCGCTCGGTGTCCACAGGCTTGGGCCAGGGGGGCGGCGTGGGGAAGGACGGGGGTGCCCTATGCAGCCGGCTCCAGGCCTCCTGAGGGCTGGGCAGGCCATGCAGTGCGGAGCCCTCCTTGGGCGCAAAGAGGCTGCTGCCTGCAGCTGGGAGTGGGGGGACATGAGGCCAGGGGATTGCCCCCCACGCAGGGCTGCGGGATAGGACACCTGCCGGACCCCAGGTGTGTCCCCAGGGGGTCAAGGACAGCAAGCGGGTGCAGCCCAGACCACATGGGTAAGCCCACAGAGGGGGCAGGGAGGACAGGCGTGTGGGCAGGTCACTCACTCAGTGCGTGGCTGCCCAGGCTCCCCAGGCCTCCGAAGGCGCTTGTCCTGCTGAAAGGGTCTGTGGGGCAGTGGGCAGGGCTCAGAGGCCTGCGTGGCTCGTGCCAGGCGCCCTCTCCTGTGGCCCCAGGACCCGGCAGATGCCGGCTGTGCTAGGACCTGGTTCTAGGGTCACCTGCCACCCCCGAGGTTTCCCGAGGCCACCCCATCTCACCGACTTGGGCACACCTACCTGCCAGGTGACCTGTGGGCAGGAAGCTGCTGGGATGGGCTGAGTGGCCGAAATGGCTGGCGGCAGGATGGGCAGCACCTGGGGGCAGGTTGCAGCTGGCAGCACCTGTTGGCTCATCCTGGGCGGGGCTCTGGGTTTCTCTAGGAACCCCCACCCCCTCGAAGGGGGCCAGGCAGGAGGACCCCAGGGCGCAGGAGCAGGTGCACCCCTGGGACAGAGGCTGGGCCTTTGTGGGCTGCTCCCAGAGCCTGTGATGGAGGCCCTGGCGGAAACTAACGGACGTCCCAGCAGGTTCTGGTCGTGGGCCCTGTGGCTGTGGCCTCATTACGGCTGCGAAAGGCAGCCCTGCCATGTGCCCAGCCGCAGGCGACGGCCCACGAGGGCCCCTGAACCGATCCTCGAGGCTGCCAGGTGGGTGCATGCCCTTCACTCTAGGGGGTTTCTGTGAAGACGGTGATGGGGGCCCCCAGCTCCATCTTTGGGCCCTAACCATGGAACCCCAGGTTTCTGCAGCGACTACACCCGACACAGCAGTGTCCCATGCCCCAGGCCCTCAGCAACAGTTACATGTGCTTCTAAGTGACTCACAAGCCAAAGAAATCAACCCAGAAGCCAGAACCAGCCCAGTGCCAACAGGAACGGTGTCAGGTGGGGGTGCGGATGGGGAAGGGGGTGTAGGGAGGCAGCGCCCGGAAAGGAGTCTCCTGAGGAAGAGCCATGGCGGACTCAGGACGAGACAGCATGCCTGACCCCGGCCCAGGGCAATGCCTGACCAGCAGGGTGGGCAACCGGAGGGCAAGCAGCTGAAGAGCGGGGCCCACGGGGGCAGGCAGCTCAGGCTCCAAGCCAGAGGCCATGGCCTGGGGGGGGCCACCACAGACCAGGCTCCCTGGTCTGCAGGATCAGACACGGGGAGGCTGCTGCTCAGCTGGGTCTGGAGGCCAGCAGAGTGCTGCAAAGTGGCTGACCCACATGTAAGGGGCGTCCATGCGGGGAGGGAGAACAGGGAAGGGAGGGATCTTGGAAGGGCCGTCCAGGCAGCTGGGGAGGAGGCGCTGTGGCTGAGACCTGTGCTCACACACAGGCCTGTGAGGGGCTCTGGGGCCGGAAGCCTCCCCTTTCTCTCAGAGGAAGGGCTGCTGTGCAAACCCTATGCCTGAGCTGACCACCCCCCCGTGACCTGCAGTGTGGTCTGTGCACACAGGAGCCCACGTGCCCCCCGAAGCCTGGGCCCTGGGTCCCAGAGCTGCCCTGGAGGCGGCACCCACAGGAGGTGCCAGTTTGGTGCTGGGAGAACAGGCTCATTCCGCTGCTGCCTCGCCTGGCCCACCCCCAGGCCTTCCCTTTGCTAAGGCGGCTGTCGCTTCACTGTGACATCTCATCCGTGGGGGGGTGTACGCTGAGTCCTGCTAGGGAGTCCTTGAATCTGGGTGCACCTGGGGACCCCGACACAGCGTGACTGGTGTGGCTGCCGGTGGGGAACACGGGATCTCAGGGCAGTTTCTACCTTCAGTGAGAAGCCAAAACCCTCCCTGGGAGGGAGGCGGGCTGGGGAGGGCGTCAGAGACAAGCCCTGAAGCAGCGGTTCTCAATCTGTGGGTTGCGACCCCTTTGGGGGTCGAATGACCCTTTCACAGGGGTCGCCTAAGACCATCCTGAATATCAGATATTTACATTATGACTCATAACAGTAGCAACATTACAGTTATGAAGTAGCAACGAAAATCATTTTATGGTTGGGGGTCACCACAACATGAGGAACTATATTTAAAGGGCCAGAAGATTGAGAACCACTGCCCTGGAGGCGGGGTGGGTGGGTACAGGTCCCTTTGGCTGGAGGAGAAACAGGTGCTCCCCCGTACCACCGCCCCCTGGCACCAGCTCTAGATGGCCTTACCTGAGCTGGAGAAGAGGGGCTGGGCCCGGTCGTATGGGTAGTGGACTCCGGGGAGCAGGCCCGGGGCGGGGGCCCTGCTAAGCACGTCCAGTTTGGCACCCACCTCCAGCTTGTGGGCGTCCAGCTGCATCTGTGGGGACAGAGGTGTCCAGGGTGCTGCCTCGCCCCACCTTGCTCAGGGAACCTTGCTCGGAGCTGGGCCCTCACAGGAGCCTCCTCCTGCATTTCAGTCTCCACCTCCTCTGTTTGTTGCTAAAGCTCAGCTCCCTGGCAGGTGCCCGCCAGGGAGAGGGGGGACTGGGACCAGCACAGGTGTGTGACCACCTCACCGAAAGGGTCCACTCCTCCCAACCCCTCCCAGGCCTGGGTCACCTGGGTGACATGGTGGCCCCACCGACATGGTCCTGTCTCCTCCCAGCTCTGCCCAGCCCAGCCCCAAGCAGCTCACCTTCAGCCTCTGCTGGTGGCGGTAGGTCTGCCATGCGATCTGCACGTGCACTGCGCACCACTTCCCCGGCTTCTGCGGAGGCAGCAGTTGCTCAGCGGAGCCTCCTCACCCCAGTACCCCCGGGTTCTGGGGTCACAGGGTACCCAGGGCCTCCCAATAGGTATCCAGAGTCCCCCCGGCCGTGGGCTCACACCTGCCCACACTCACCCTGACTGCTGTGCGGTGCGGCTCAGACACCTGTGGCCAACAGAAGAACTAGTGTTAGGTGGGGCCCGGCTGCAGCCCAGCCCGGGGGAGGGTGGGGACACTGCCCAGGGAGGGAGGGACCGCTGGGTGGCTGCCACTTACCCCAGGGCCCTTCGGTAGCAGGGTGTGGACAGCGCTGGTCCGTCCTGTTACCTCGATTGGGTTTGAAGTCTGAGGGGAAAGGACAGGATGAGAGGCTGTGGAGCCCCAAGCCCAACAGCACCCATTCCTGAGTCGCCCCGCATGCCGCCCCCAGGGGGAGGAAAGGGCTCTTGATAGTAAGATGCCCAGGCCAAGGCTGGGCCGCAGGGAAGGGAAGCAGAGGGAGCGCAGTCCCTGGTCGGCCTCAGGTGCACCCGGCACTGCTCCCCAGCCCTTAGACCGCTGCTGAACTGCTGCTTGACTGGGGCCCCACTGAGGGGTCAGAGTCCCTTGGGGAGGTGTGTGTGTCTGGTGCCCTCTGGACACTGCCACCCTTACCCGTGGGGACACCCTGGGCTTCCCCACCTCCCAGGAACAGTCAGTACCTTGGGCTGAAAAGCGCCCTGCAGGGACCCGAAGGGGCCTGGGTGTGGGAGCAGGGAGGGCAGTCCCGGGATGGCGGGCGGGAAGGACGGGAAAAACTGCAAGAGAGGAAGGGGGGCAGCTTACAGGCTCTAGCTGAGCACTCGGGTCCTGGGGGGACGCGGCCCAGAGCTCCTGCGTTAGGACACTGACAAGACCTGTTGAGAAGCACCATCGCCCCCCACCCCGAAGCCCCAGCCTGGCCCGGTGCCCAGCGGACCTCAGGGGAGCAGAGGCAGGGCCACTCACGTTGGAATGTCGCAGGTAGGGGCTGTCCAGCGTGGGCGTGTACTTGTCAAACTAGAGGGGAAGAGAGGAGAGGGTGAGGCCGGCCCTGCATACGGAGGGCCTCCAGGGGCCTGTACCCACCGCTCCCCCCCCGCCAGGCGCTGAGGTGGCCTGGCTGGCCATCCAGCCTCCTGGGCTGGACTCCCTGAGGCACACATGCTACCAGGCCTTCTGCTGTGGCAGCTGAGATGGGAGGTGGTGCTGCACGTGGGGACACAGAGCCCAGGTGGGGTGGCCCAGCTGGGGCAGAGTCCGGGGGGAGGGCCTCATTGCCCCCCCCTCCCCAGAACAGAGCTGGATCATGAGATCAGGCTCTGTGGCCTGGGAAACAAGAGGGGCTGCAGACCTGCTGTCCTGTCACAAACTGAGACGTCCGGGGCCCATGTGAGGACAGCTGGCCCCAAGACCATGTCACAGGTGTGTGAACGTGGGGTGCCTGCCCAAGCCCAGGACGGGGGACTAGAGCAAGTCCAGGAGGGGACAGAGGCCAGACGGACAGAGAGGGTGGTGTCAGCCTGCGTGCAGGTGAGAGTGTGCCTGTGTGTCCCGCCAGCTGGGCCTACGCACCGGCAGGGGTGCGGCGAGCGGCAGGGCCGGCGTCGGGGGCAGCCCCACGGGGAAGGGGGCGAATGTGTGTTGGTGCTGGTGTGTGTGCTGGTGTGTGTGTTGGTGCTGGTGGAATTCCGCCCGCAGCAGAGCCGCCGGGCCCAGGGGGGCGCCGGGCCGCTCAGCGCTCTGGACCAGAAAACGCGCGTTCAGCTCTTGCCTGAGCAGCTCGCGATCTACAAGAGAAAAAGAGAGAGAGACAGAGGCGCGTCGGCCGCGGGCTCGGGCGGGGTGAGGCGGATAGTCACCTGGCACTCCCGGGTTCGGCAGGCCAAGCCGTGGTGGCCGCTCGCTAGGTGCGGGCCCCAGGGTGGAGGTAAGAGAGGGGCCTGTGACCAAGTACCAATCAGAATCCCCGCGTGAGGCTGGCAATACATGATTGGCGGGCTGAGTGAGATCAACAGGCTGGCATCTGAAGGCGAGAGAGAAGACCGTGAGCCGGACCACGGCCCGGGAGCCTGCCCGGCTGGGCCACCCAGACCCTGTCCTGGCCCATCCTGGCGCTGCACTGCCCCAGCCGGTCCGGCTGACTCTGATGTTTACAAAGACTGGACAGGAGACCCGTAGAGAAACATGAGTGACTTTAAATCCGACCCTGAGGGGCACCTGCCAGAACCAAGCAGGGAGGGGGCCACTGTTCATCTCAGACCCCTCGGCTGCACCACTGAGCCCGATCTGCACCCGGAGAACCTCGCCCCCAATAGGGATGGAGCAGGAAGAGGCCAGCCTGGCAAGGGCTCTGGATAGAGCAGGCCCATGTCTGCACGCAGCCCATCTGTGCACAGAGGCCTGGCAGTGGGACCCCAGGGAAGGCACCTTCTGGGTCTCAGGCTCTGTGGTCAGGTGGCACTGGGCCTGGCGCAGGGAGAGGCTGTGCCTTGGGGGGGCTGCACCCCTCCCCCAGCCTGTCCTGCCACCCGCCCAGGAGTGAGAATCATAGGGAGGGGGCGGTGACCTGGACCTACCGGCGGGGTGTCCCGGGAGGACCAGACTGTTGGCCGGCAGCGCCGGGGGCGGGGGCAGTGTCGCAGAGGCGGCGAACATGGCCGCGTGGTGCTGGTGCTGGGCCTGGGAGTGGAGCGCCAGGTGTGAGGTAGACAGGTGCGCGCCCGGGCCGAGTGGTGACAGGGACGCGTGCTTCGCGAGCCCGAGGCTGGCGCTGCTGCTGGAGCTGCTGCTCCTGCTGTTGGGATGGGGAGCTCAGTGCCAGCGATTGAGGGTGCCCCTACCTGCCAGCCTGCCCTGGGGTCTGCGCACTGGCCCCACCCCCACCTGCCTGGCCCACCCCTTGGTCTGCACCCTGCCCACACAGGCCAGGCCGGGGCCTACCTGAGGCCCAGCAGGCTGTTGGGTGCAGCTTGGCCGTGGCTGTGACCGTGGCCGTGGCAGTGGCCGTGGAAAGCGCCCAGGGGGAGAGGCACGTGTGTTGGGAGTGGAGCCCGGGGCTGCAGGGGCGCAGGCGGCAGCTGCGGGGTGAGGCGGGGCAGGGCGAGCGCTTCCTTCTTGATGAGTGGGCTGGCAGGGGCACCGAGCCCTGGGCCAGGGGAGGGCAGGAAGGGAAGCTCGGTGCTGAGCTCGCGGCTGCGTTCCAGGCCCGAGATCTTGGGTGCCAGCCCGGCCTTAGCCTCCGACTTCTCGCCAAGCGTGGGGCCTGTGGAGAGGCCCCCGGAATGAGCCGTGAGCCCCATAGTTCATGTGGTCCACAGGCTGCGAGGTCACAGCTGAGGCCCAGCGCCCACCGCCCACTCCCGGGGCCAGCAGAGGGGCGGGCACAGGCCCCGAGTGTTCTCCCAGCTGGGGGTGCTGTGACCCCATCTTACAGCCGCCCTGTGACTCCGTATTTCCTGGCTCTGGGTTCAAGTGACCAGGCCGGGAACCTGTTGCTGCAGTAGCCCCTGCACATCCCACAGGCTTGTCCTGTCCAGTCACTGGATGGGCCTCCCGGCAAAGGGCCCCTTTTCTGTGCTGGTCCTGGTGGCCAGCGTCTGGGCCCAGCCGTCTGACAGGAACACCGTGCACCGGCCTACCCACATGGGGCCACAGGCTCTGGGCAGGTGAGCTGAGGGGTCCGTGCCACGGGGCGAGAACACCGGCAGCTGGTTGGTGCCCAGGCTGGGCCATCTGCTCTGGCAGAGACCCCGTTCCCTGCTTGTGATTTGCTCTTGGGGACACAGCCTCACTCCTACAGGGCCCGCAGGCCCCCTGCCCACCCCATAGCATCCGGTCCCTCCTGAGGCTGGAGCCAGGCCACGGGGTGCTCTTACCTTTCTCGGCGGGCAGGGCAAAGAGCTTCTCGGAGCCCACAGATGCCTGGAAGAGAGAGGAGGGTCAGAGCGAGAGGGTAAATGACCCCAAGCCCTGCCCTGGCACCAGGTCTGGGCAGGTTCTTGAGCCCATGGCCCCCACGTGGGAGGATGGCCACACCCAGACCTGGCTGCCAGCATATGGCCACACAGGACACTCAGCCCTGCTCAGCGGCAACTCGAGGGCTCAGAGTGGCCCTGCCAGGTGGGCTGGGCTTGGGAGCCCACAGTGTCCCCTCCTGCAGCCAGGACAGCAGGACATGGCCTCATCACAGGCCTGGGTACCATGGCCACAGCGCTATGCCCAGTGCCCAGGGCAGTGTGGACCCCCAGGGTTGGGCAAAGAGGAACGTCCCCACCTCGCCATCTCCTCCTGGGAGGCAGTCACTCAAGGGCGCTTGGGGTCAGGATGTGGCCCTCGATGTCTGGCGGAGTCTCCCCATAGACCTTTATCCCCGGCTGCTTTTGTTTCGTGGTGATGTAGGCAAGCCAGAGGCGTACAGCTGATAGGTTTAGTGCCCTGAGCAGACTTCACCGTGATCAGTGTCCCACATTCTTGTCACCCACGCTCGCCTCTCCCAGCCCTCCCTCTGCTTGGGTCTGCAGATGCCCCCACCCTGGACTTTTGGGTGCACAAGGCAACCAGGGGCTGCTGTTGATGGGCTTCCTAAAGTTCTAAAGGTGCACCCCATGAGGACATCCCCAAAACTGGAAGCAGGAAGAAAAAGGTGGCAAATGCAGTCCTGAACACACAGCTGACAACGGGCAGGGGCAGGACCTGACCGCTAGGGACATGACCCCTGACCTCTAACCCCAACAGTGGCCAGGTCTGTGGGATCTCCAGGAGGGAGGGGGAACTGGTGTGAGAG
>PVJC01000464.1:92436-103519 GCA_004026665.1 Murina feae
CCCCCCCCCCCCCCCCCCCGCGCCTTCTGTTTTGCTTCAAGGACCAGAGACCAGATCCCAGGGCCAGGAGGTGGTGCCCAGGCACCAGGAGAGCCAGGGGAGGGAGTGCAGGGGTGGGGAGGGAGCACCCTGGGATGCCATCCTGGCTGAGGCAGCTCTCCCACGCCCGCTGGCGCAATTGAAGTTTGCTCAGGGAAGCTGAGGGATCCCAGGTCGGCAGGGGCCCTGGGCAGGAGCAGGTGGGCTTCCCCCAGAGGCCTGGCACCAGGCGGTGGCCCCTCCCAGCGTGTGCACAGAGAGGCCACCTGCACCCAGGTCCTGGGTCCTTGCTATTGTGCAGCAACCCGGCCTAGGACAGTCCTTCCTGGGATTATCTACTGAGACGTGATCCCGGGAGTGGCAGCCGAGTCCTTCCCCACCCGAGCTGGTTGGGGTGGGAGAAGGGGCCACCCCAGGTCAAAGTACAGGCGGGAGGTCCCGGGCGGCAGGGTCAGGGCAGCACTGACTTCTGGGGGCAGCGATCCAGGGCAGCCACTGTGCTTTGTCTGTTGGAATCGAGTGGCTGGGCAGCCTCAGAGGAAACACGCGGCACTGGCTCCGCTGGCCGCTCCCCGCCCCAGACAAAGAACCCCGCTTCGGGCAGGGCAGGGTTGCGGCCGGGACCGGGTGGCCAGCCGGCACCAGGGCGCAGACAAAGGCGCGCCCCCCACGACGCCCGACCCCCAGCCGCCCGGTCTACGAGGCGCTGGGTCTTCCCGCGCCGGCTCCTGAGATGGGGACGCAGCACGGCCTCTCCTGCATCTGCTGCTCTGGGGGGACGGCTGCTCCCTGGACCTGGCCCCCCGAGTCCTGGGTCCTTCCCCAAGCCATCGCCGCGAACTCACCGCGGGCGCCCGGGGTCCCGCAACGGCCAGAGCAGGAGCCGGGAGGCACGAAAGCGGGCAGCAGAGCGTGGGTCCCCCCCACCCCAACTCAGCTTCTCGAGTGCCCCTCCCGCGCCCTCCTAGCCAGCACCTAGGCTGGGGGGCTCGGGTGCTCTGCGATGCTCGGGGTCCCAGGCGCGGCAAGGGGCCGGCGGCGGAGGGCGCACCGCTGACGGGCACAGGCGGAGGCGAGGAGTGCAGCAGGCGGGGCGCGGGCAGGCCCGACTAATCCAGCCCCGAGGCGTGGATCTGCCCACCGGGGCTGCCTGAGCGGTCGCCACCCCATCGCCCCTACCAGATCAGGGCAGGTAGTGCGAGGAGTGCTCTGTGGGCCCGACTCCTCTGTCAGGGCGAGTATGGATGCTCCCACCCCCAGTGTGCGAGGGGGAAGCGAGTCAGGGAGCAGCGAGGTCAGTGGCTGGGGCTGGAAGGATGACAGAGCCCCACACCTGTCCTATGCCAGCTCTGCCCTCTCTGTGCCAGGGTTTCTCCGTCTCCCTCGTGGGGATGCAAGCGGGACACCAGCAGGCAGGAGCCAGGTCCCCACTCGGAGCAGCAGGCAGGGCCAGGCCACCCTGCAGGGTGATGTGGAGAAATCCACGCAGGCCACTGGGATGGACAGCGCCCACCTCTAAGCTGCTGTGGCCACGCAGCCGCTGCCCCCAGCCTATAGCGGGAGGACACCTGTCTCTGAGGAGGTGGACCTTGCTCGGCTCATCCCAGGCCAGGGCTCAGGTCAGTGCCCGAATACTCGCCTCTGTCCCAGGTCACAGGCACCATGAGGCCCCTGAGCAAAGGACACAGGCTCGGAGGAGGGGCTGGCTGTGGGAAGCGGGCCGGTAGCCCTGGGAGCTGTACACCGAGGGCCCAGCCCCGTCCCCGCAGCCCCGGAGCTGGCAGAGGCCGGGCCCTGGGAGCATGACTTGGCAAGGCGTCTGGCAGAGCGGCCGGACAGACATCCCTTGAGGGAGGGATGTGGCCACAGGCAGGGGATGGAAAAGGAGTGCTGGCCAGCCACCTGGCCGAGACACTTGGGCAGGCGGCAAGCAGCCAGCCCAGGCCCAGCTGGCCCCCTATTGAGCCCACACAACTTTTTACGCTGTATTTTCCCAATAAAAAAGCAGTTAGACATGAACCACCATGTGGTGGGCGGGCCATCTGGAGGAGGTGGGAGGACAATGGTGGCAAAAGGGCTGGGGGCGGTCTGCAGCACTGACTGGGCAGTGGGGGGTGCGGGCGGGGCCTGGTGCATCAGGTGGGTGGGAGGGCATTCATGGAAAGCTGCGAAGAGGTTTTGTCTTCTGTCTGCATGCCAGCCTCCAGGGCTGCTGCTGGCTGAGAGGGAACCTCAGACCCTGGCAGGTTCGGGACAAGCGAACTGGCCAGAAGCATGGGGCCCAGGCCTTCCTGTTGTCCATCAGAGAGGCTTTGAGGGGCTGCCCACCTGGCCTGCTGTCCCTGTGCCCAGTACCTGCTAAGTCTGTGCAAACAGACCCAGGGCACAGAGCAGCTCCCCACTCTCTTACCCACCCAACCCACACATTCAACTGCCCTCCTCCTGGCCTGTCCTCCCAGAGCAGCCTCGGTGCTTCTGACCGCTGGTCCCAGCCGCTGTGCGCCAGGGAACGTGACAAGCCAGCCTGTCCCAACGCTGTGGGAAGAGTCCCAAGGGCCCAAGCGAGGGTCAGGGAGGTGCCCTGTGGATGCCAAGCAGCTTCTGCAGGTGATGCTGGCCTCCCCTCCCGCGCCCTTGCAGTCACGTTCTGGAAATGCCTGGAGACACTTGCCTTCCTGCCTGCACCAGCCCCCCAACCCCCAGATCCATGAACGGCCTCACCTGGCCAAGAAAGGAAGTTGGGGTGCCCAGGGGGTAGAGGCCCTTCTCTCTGCTTGTGGGGGGCGGGGGGGGGAGGGATCCTCACAGGTCAGCCTGGCTGCAGTGGGGAGAGCAGGAGGGGTGGCCACTTGTTCCAAGGTCCCAGGCGAGTGTCCACTGGGCCTGCTTGATGGGCTTGGGAGGGTTACTCACTGCCAGAGACCAAGCCGGGGCAAGAGGGCGGGAACTCGGGTCTCTTGCCACCCAGCTGCTCACCACCCCCAACTCTGGAACCATCAGTGTGTCCACAGAGGATGCTGAGGGGCTGGACCCGGGTCACACTGCAGCCAGGGCGGCTGCGCCCTGAGGACACTCGGCGAGGCAGTGCAGCAGGGACCTCCCGGGGTGATGGCGCCAGATGCACTTGGGACAAAGCCTGAACTTCATGCTGTGATTTACACCACGGGGCCCTTCAGGGCTCACCCTCTGCTCCAGCCCCCAGGACGCTTGCACCCCCGTCCCTGGCTCCCCGTGCAGAGGTGACCAGCCCTTATGATCGACGGAGCAGGAAAACAGGGCGCAAATGACACAGCTGGTGCCACAGCTGCCTCCTCAGACCCAGAGGAGACTAAGGGTGGGAGCCACATGCCACAGACGGCCACAAGGACAGACAGGAGGCCCACGGACGGGAATGCCAGCCTGCAGGCCCACAGCTACTGTCACTGTCGAGCTTGGTTTCTGTTACAGCAGCAAACAGCTCCTGACTGAGGGGGCCGTGTGCAGGGTGGCTGGCCCCTGCTCCCCAAAGCCAGGAGGGTGGGCTGGGAGTTAGAGCTGCTGTGAGGGATGTGTCCTGGCTGGACCCTGGGGTGCAGGGAGAAATTCGCCAAGACCAGCACTGACAGGGCCAGGCAGGTGGAGCTTGTGGGCAGTGGCTGTAGTGCCAGCCGAGGGGGCCTGTGGCGGGAGCGGGCAGCAGCTTCAGGAACCCTCCCTCTGCCCCTCAGAGCAGCCCTTGGCTTCAGAGAGCATTTCAAAAAAGTGGTTCCCAAGGAAGGCGCAGAAGGCGATGAGCAGGTTCAGCCCTAGTCAGACTCACTACAGACAGCACCTCAGGAAGATGCGTCCCAGCACCCAGGCACTGTGGGCAGTGGGGACTCACAGGTGTCCCGCAGGCCCCATGGTGGTAGAGGGGAGGGCCCTGGGCCCTAGGACACACTGGCCACCTCTGCCACCTTCCCCGCGGGCCAGACCACAATGACAGCCCCTCTCAGGGGCATCTCAGACGTCGGCTGCCACACTGCTCCTCCGTTCCTTCTCAGGCCTTGGGATAAAACGCTCGCTCTCAGCTGCCCACCACCCCCATGGCTGTCACCTGGGCCCCAGGCCTGTCCAGCCCTCTCCACACCTGCATGGGCTTATCCACTGAGCACCGGGAGGACCGCCTGCCCGCCCACCCACAGCTGGGAAAGTGCCTGCCCCACACAGCCAGGATGCAGAGCACAGCCATACACCAGATCTCCCAATGGAACTCGCCGTTTCACAGAAACCTGCCATCACCAGGCAGTGCTCAGTGGGCCCTCCAGTCGCCTCCCGCAAAGCGTCCATGGGCACATCATCCCCAGGGCCCGCGTGCCAAGCCCCTCTCGAGGGCCCCCCACAGGCAGGAGGGGTCCGAGCCCACCTGCCTCACCACCTGCGACTCCTCAGCAGGATGTTCGTTTGTTCGCCCACCCAGTCCCAGTTGTGTGACCAGGTGCCCCTGACCCAAGAGATCCAGGACCTTCCTGCCAGGTCTCCGGGGCCACTTGTGGGTCGAGTCAGCTGGGGGGGGGGGGTCTGGCAGGGCTTACCTTGTCGTCCCCGTCACTCTCGCTGTCACACTGTGGGGAGAGAGAGAGGAGTTAGCGCCCATGAACCCCACACGTGGCCAGGCAAGTTCACGGGGGACCACAGGGCTCACGCCAGAGCAGAGGCATCTCAGACCTCAAGATGGAAGAGGCTCTGCACACCCACCCCCGACTGAGCCTCAGGCCTCGGGGGGTCCTAGGCCAGTGGGACCAGGAGCCCAGGATTCAGGGGCCCCTCCTCACCCCAGGCCCAGCGGGGCCCAGCCTTAGGCAGCTGAGTTCTATGAAGGAGGTAAGGAGAGCGAGTGGGGGGCAAGGTTAGGGAGGGGAGACCTCTGGGGAAGATGAGGAGTCAGGACAGGCCTGGCCAGAGGCGCCGCCAGCAGGGAGGGGGTCGGGATGCCCCCCCCCCCCCCCCCGCTTGCCCTGAGCTGTGCCGAGTAGAAACTGCCCCACATGATAAACAAACAAACCTGCCTCTCCTCATCAGTTAGCAGAGTTTTAAAGAGAAAGACTGCTCTAGAAGCCACAGCAATTCCCCAAAAGGACATAAAGGAAAGCTCTTCCCAGCAACTGCAATTAGGACACGCTCCTGTCAAGTGAGTGACGTGGCTGAAAACACCTCCCTGAGTGCCCCGGTGCTGCCCCCGCCCCGCGGCTCCGTGGGGGCCACTAACCTAGGCCACTGGTCGCTGTGGTGGCACGGGACGTGTGGCCAGTCTCCGCCACACAACCAGGGGCGGGAGAGCTGGGGGCACAGCGGGAAGGCTGGGGGAGCACGGAGAGGTGCGCGGGGACATCACCCCTCTGGAGCAGGAGGGAGAGTCGGGATGGTGATGGCATCTCAGGACGGTCTGTGCCAACCGGGAGAGAGGGGTGGGGACCTGGGATCCTGGCCTGTGGGGCGTCAGGAACCCTGACGGCACAGCTGCTGGTGGAGCTGCTAAGACCCCCAATCCGGCCTCTTCCTGCTTAATTAGGGGCTGAAACCCACGCCTCTGTGCTCCCGCCTGTCGGTACTCCCCCGTCACCAGCCCAGAACCACCCCGGGCTCTCCCCTGTCTCTCCCCACAGCTCTGGGACATCCTGAGTCACCCAACATCTCGGATCGAGTGGGAGGGAGGGCGCCCTCTGGCGAGCACACTGACCCTGTATTAACTACAGCACAAGCCTGTCTCCAGCATGGCCGCAGGAGTTTCCGTTAAGTCCCACAGGTTCAACCTTTAATTGCAGTGGAGTTGGAACTGAAGGAGGCAATTAATCAGGGCGAGGAGGGAGAGATGTCTTCCAAGGGTCTGCCTGCAAGGAGTGACCTTCAGGTGTCAGGCTGGGGGGCCCTGGGAAGAGTTCCTCCCCCGGTGGGTGGGGGGTTCATGGAGGAAGGGCAGGCCCAGGCCCCAGGTGATGTACCCAGGTGGAAGGGAGCCAAGACGTGGGCTCTGGGGGAGATGCCAGCTCTGATTCTGTGTTGCCCTCCACGCTGTGCAGCCCTGACCTCTCTGTGCCTGTTTATGCTTCTGTAAACCAGAGACAACAGCCCACCTACAAGGCTGGTGTGCAACTTCAGTGAGTGGCTACATGCAAAGACCAGGACAATGCTGGGTATGACTCAGCATGATATAGTGATGGCATTTCACCACCATCAACATCATACCACCATCACTACCATGACTTCCATCACCACCATAACCTCCATCACCATCATGACCATGACCATTAGCACCACCACGCCATCACCACCACCATCAAAAGGGGCCTGGCACAGATCCCTCCCAGACAGTGCCCGCTTGCCTGGAGCACCTGCACATCTGTGCCTCACCCCACCCCTGGCCTGCATGGGGTGGAGACACCGATCCAGTCACCAGCAGCAACAGAAACGTGCCCCCTTCCGTGTGAGCAGTAATCACCGCTTTCCAGCGGCCTGGAGGAAGGGCCCCGTTTCCCATGTCCCAAAGGCATGGAAATGCATGCTGAGCCCTTGCCTGAGCCCTGGGCTCCCTCAGCTGCTGCAGCATCCGGCTGTCCCCGAGACGCCTGTGAGTGGGGGAGAGGGCCAGGGGTCTCCGTGGAGCAGTGTGACAGAGGGGTCAGAGCCCCGCCCAGAAGAAGCCGTTGAAGCCCCCCCAGGTGACACCCCTCAATCCAGGAACAAGGACTGAGGGGCAGTCATAGCCAGACCAACCTGGGATCCTCTCCCACCGACCCTGTCCCTGCAAAGGCCCAGCAGCTGAAACCAGAAACACCAAAGGGCCTCAGGCCCGGGACACTCAGCTCACCTGCTGAGATCTAGCTGCTGAACGGGCCCAGGGTACTCAGGTGCCTGAGGTGAGACTGGGCCCCGGAGAACCCCAGGTGTGGGCAGTGTTTGCTGAGCATGTCTTCTTGCTCATGTATGCCACATATGAGCCCACAGGCCTGCGTGTGTATGCACGTCCCCAGACATGTTGGGGTATGAGGCGTGCTTTGAGGCCTCTCACATGTAGGCACCCAGGCATCTGCCCAATGGGCATTCAACCTCGTGTCTAGGCAAGTGTCCCAGTGTGTGCGCAGCACCTGAGCACTCAGGTCACCCGCCATGGGGCCATGTGTCCCCATGTGTGTAGCTGGGAATGCTGTGGGTCTCAGCACATGAGCTCTTGCGTATCCAACACTGCTCCTGGAAGGACGTGGGGGAAAGAGAGCACCCGCCCGTCCACGGGGACCCCCTGCTCTGTTCATGAGAGTCGGTCCGGCTGCGGGGCAGAGGCCACCTGAGTGGCTCAGCAGGAAGCGGGGCTGGGAGCAGTGGGAGGGGCCAAGTTGAAAGGGCAGTTTCATCCTGGGTCTGAGCTCCACCAGCGCCAGCCCAGGCCTGTGTGGCTGGCAGGAGCGGGGCAGGAGACAGGGCCCCTGGCATCCCACTGGCAGGGGAACCACCACGGACCCACTGGCTTACAATGGGGGACTGAGGCAGTGTTCAGGCACTATACAGCGACTCCTGGGTGCTGGCTGGGAGGGGACTGAGCCCTGGGTGTCCCCCAAGGACCCGGCCCTTCAGAGCCGCAAGTCGAGGCTGCGCCCAATTAGTTATGCAGAACCCTAGGAGGGTCCTGCGAGCCCCGGCTCATGTGGCCAATTCACTTTCTGTGGGTGTTTAGGCTTCAAAGCAAACAGATCACCCCATGAGCGAGCAATGAGGTTACTGTAGCTGAGGTCCCAGGCGCAGGTACCTCCACTAGGGAGACCCCACAGTGGGAACCCACGCACACGACCTGTCACAGGTGGGCCAGTGAGGATGAGGGCTGCCGTCAGCCTGACTAGGGGCTTCCCCTAACAGCCACGAGGCCCACCCCTCAGCCCTTGGTCCCTGGGCGGGTGGTGCCTGCCAGCCCATGAGCATGTCCACTGCCAATGGGCAGCCTGCCTGATGTCCCCCCAGCCCTGCTCTGTGCTCGTCACTCCGGAGGCAAACCTGATGTCTCCGTGTCTCCACAGGCCCCCGAGTGACTGACACCACACACAAGCACACGGACACCTGCACTCAGTCACACGCGTGTGATGGGCAGGGTCCACCTGGGCCCATGTGCTGCTCCTCTGGTTCTGGCTCCTCCAGGCACTTTGCTCTGACCCCCTCTAACCTCTCCTGTCCTCAGGGCCTCCCTTTGCAGCTGCCAGGAGAGATTTCTGGGTTCTCCTCAACCTTCTGGCCTGCAGCGACTGTGTGGAGCCGGGCCAACAGTCCCCACCCAGGGCCTCATGGAGGGGTGGGCCAGGCCTTGGGAGCTGAGGTGGGGCCTCCTATGCTCAGAGGCCAGGCCTCCCAGGACAAACTGGAGGCTGACATCAAGCCCACCTCCCTCCTCTCGTTCGTGGCTGCCCGCAGGCTGCGGGGCCAGGATGGTTCATGGGCCTGTGCCACAGAATGAATAAAACATGGCCCAGTCCTGCGCCCGCAGCTGACCAGCAGCGGAGTTGACTGTATTAATACATTCTCGTGTTGTCAGACTCGCAGTGCTAACTACCTATGAATTATTTATCGACACAGAAAGTCTTCCCCAGAGCAGCGGGTGATTGAATCTCAGCCGTGGCTCCGGGTGCAGGTGCTGGGCCTCGAGGGCCCCGTGGCTTGTCTGGAGCCTCCAGGTCTTGCTCCAGGGACAGGCCAAGGCTCAGGCACAAAGGGCAGCACGGTGGGTCCACACTGCAGTGGGATGCCCACGTGGGCACCTTCCCACCCAGGGCCTTGGCCTTTGGACACCCTGAGCTGCCCCACGGGAGATCCACAGGTGTAGGAGAATCACCCGGAGCGGAACCCAGGAAGCAGCGGGATGCAGGACACACAGCCACGTGTGGGCAGAATTTGATATGTCGGGAACCTTTGGGCGAGTGACCAGAGGAAGAGCCGTGCCAGGCTCAAGGCGGGGGGGGGGCGGGGGGTGGTGTGTGTGTGTGTGTGTGTGTGTGTGTGTGTGTGTGTGTGTCGGTGGCTTTTCCTGCAGTCCCCACAAAGCGAGAGCTCAAATCCATGGCCCACCCGGGCCTCACTCTGTCAGGGTCTCCTCCCAGGCATGTGGGGCTTTTAAAGACACTGGCTATGCCAACTCCTGCCCCTGAATCCAGCCCTCGCTCAGCTGACAGCACGAGAAGCGGGCACAGGCACCTGCTCCCACCAGGACAGCAGCGGAGACCTATTCTGGTACAGCAGGCACCATGAGGTGCACGGGGCGGGTGCTGGGATGGAGTGTCACAGGTTTGGGGTGAGTGCTGGGCAGATGGGCCCGGCTTCCTCCTGATGGGGACAAGGTTCTGGGGAGACGGTCCTGGAGTGGAGAGGACCTCAGGGACTAAGGGGGGCTGGGCCCGCCCCGCTCTGGCCTCAGTTGAGAGAGAGCTCAGCCCCGAGCAGGGCCCTCCATGATGGTACTGCCTCGTCCTCATCTAGAGGTTGTAGGGTTGTCACTGGTGGCAACGTCCACCTTGAAGCTGTGAGGATGGGAGGAGACTGCCTGGCTGGGTCACCACAGGTCAGAGGTCACCACATCCTGGGCATCTGCCCTGCCCCCCACCCCCTACCCCCGTCCTCCTGTGTGGAGTACCAGGTGCCTGGGGTGGGGGTGGGGGTGAGCCAGGTGCCTGACAGGGATGGGGAGCCATGCTGCCTCTGGCCTCCACAACCTCTAGATCCCCATTTCTGTTTCACAGGGAAGCCCCCAGGCCCCTGCATCTGTGGAGACAGATAACGTGTCCTCAGTTGCAAGCAACCAAATTAGGAATTACTCTTTAACTAGTACGTGGCTGACAAGCACCTGACGGCTGTGCAGGGCTTTGAGCATCTGGGACAGAAGCTGCTGAGGATGCACAGTAACTGGGGATTTGCTGGGGAAAATCTGTTCAAATGAAGCCCCTATGAGTGTCAGCTATGAGCCAGGTCAGAGGGCAAATGCCAGCATCGCCTAGAGTGGGACGCTGCTGGGAAGGGAGGACAACCACACACACACACATAGGTGACATGGGGCACATGCATCTCAGAGACACACAGACACGTGGCACGCCTGCAGAATGACAGTCATACGCACAAGTACATCCATACCACACCCAAATATTTACATGCAGATACACATGTGGGGCATGCACACAGCCACTCATGCATGCATGCTCACCTGCCACATCCACAGACACACGTGCAGATGAACATGTATAAGGGGCCCAGAACACACCGATGGCCCAGAGACAAATAGAACTTCTAGGTGCAGGCAAACACGGCCCCACCAGGGCCACACGAAGATGTGCATGTGATAGACATGTCAACATGTGAGCACGACACACCAGCCACAGGCACATGCATAGAGGGGTCAGCCTGAGGGCATGCTGGCAGCTGAAAGCTCCCTGGTGGAGCCGGGGTGCTGAGCAGGGTCCCTGGGCCAGCCCGTGGTGAGACAGCCTCACCTGCTTCCACCTCTGAGGGCCCGGCTTCCGCCTGCAACCCCCAGCAAACCGGACGGGAGGGCCTCAGGGCCAGGCAAGTAGATGGGACACACTTGCCCACCCAGGACCTACTGCACCCCCCCGACCCTGGCCTAAGCAGAAGGGTGGCCATGTCCCTGCCATTCCCCGTGGCTCCCCCAGCAGCCGTGTTAAGCGCAAGCAGCTGGCACATCAATTATGGTTCTTCTACGAGAAACATCCGACAGCCTCTGGGAGGAGACCGGGCGCCACACAGTGACTGGGAGGCAAGAGGCTCCTCGGGGACCCACAGAATCCTCTCTGCTGCTGGGCATGCTGGCCTCTCCTGGTCACCGCCCCGGCTCTCCCCATCTGGCCGGCATCACACACGGGTCACCGACGCCTCCCGCTGGGTCTGCCTGCCTGTGCTGCTGGGGCCGGGCTGGCACAGCTCCCAGGCGATTGCAGTGTGGGGAGCCCAGGCGCTAGGTGCCAGGCTGCATAGGAGGGCGGGTCCTTCCCTGGAACACTGCCAGGTGGGGAGGGCCGTGGGGCTAATGGGTCAGTCACAC
>PVJC01000464.1:103619-124904 GCA_004026665.1 Murina feae
AGGACCCTCTTCCTCGGAACCTCCACCCACTCCACTCATCTCCAGCCCCGTGCACACCCCCTCAGTCCAGCTCTGCCAGCAAGACCACCCTGGGGTCCGCTCCGGGCAGGGTTCCCATGGGGGCTCGGGATGGGAGAGGATGTGCAGGGAGAAGGACAGAGGGTAGGGGGAGAGGGGACTTACAGAATATCCTCTGCCTGAGACGGCCTGCGCTGAGCTCTGTGAAAAGAAGAGAACATCATAACCAGAGTAACCAGGGTCACAGCCCCGCCGCCACCTGCCCTCTGATGGCCACCTCTGGGCACCCTCTGAAGAGTCAGGGCACCCCTCTCCCTGGGCATAGATGCCATGACCCTGAGACAGGCCCCAAGACCACGCCCCGGGCCCTGGTGGGAACCATGGATTGGAGGTCAGGGTCAAGGACACAGCTGAGCCTCACAGACCCAGGACCCCATTTGGACCTTCGCCTGGAGACTCGGATGTCGCCCAGTCATCACCCCACACACAGTCGGTAAAGTCCACATCCCTCAACTCTGAGCCAGGTGTTGTCCCCCAAGAGGGCCTGAGTTCCACACGTGGCTCTGTTCTCACCTGCTTCGGTCCTCATGGGGCCGACCCTCCCAGAGCCACATGCCTGAGGGGACGTCCCTCTGTGCCTGCCAGCCTGCCCCTTGCCACCCCCAGCCTCCCAGAGACGGGGGCGGAGGCGGGGGCGGGGGAGGGGGAGGGAAGGGGAGGGAAGGGGAGCACGGGAAGGTTTTTGGGAGGAGCTGGACGGGGACCTCTGGCCTCAGAGTCGGGATGAGCTGTGGCCTGGAGGCCCTGGGAGGAAGCGGTTCAAAGGTAGGTCTCACCCCTGCCTCACAGGGAGGCCCCCCAAGGCACAGGCTGGTGGGTTAGGGCTCAGGGGGACCCACAGACCAGGGCCTAGAGCACACTGGGCACTGAGCTTGCTTCCGTCTGCACAGAGACCCCCCCTCCCCAGGCAGACCCCTGCCAGGTCCTCACTCAGCTCCTGGGTCCCCACTGGGCAGAGTTCGCCCTGGCAGTCCCCAGCCTGGAGGCCCTGCTGACGGATGGACAGGGTGGCTGCCAGCCACCCTACCTCTCACCCAGAGTCTGCTTCCTGCTTCCAGGTCGACATGCAGAGATGGAACTAGGGCGGCCCCTCAGCCCCCACTAACGATCACTGGCCTATTTCCCATCTTGTGGGAAAGGCCAAGCGAGCAATCAGCCTCCCGCGGCCCTGGCCTCACCGCTCCCCAGGCCTCCATTTAAATGATAATGAGGACAACTCACTCCAGCATCCAGGGCAGCCACACCTGCAGCAGGGTGTCCAGTGGGGGCCTCCTCTAGGGCCCTCCCAGGGGCTCCCTCCCCCAGAAACCGCTCCCTTACTCCTAGCCTTTCCTCCAAGCTCTGGGACCTGAAACCCCTGTGGTAAGGGCCACCCAGTCTAGTCTCCCCATCGCTGGCCAAATCCCGGGTCAGCCCCTCAAGGGGTCCCAGGCCTCTCCCACCTCCAGGGCACTGAGCTCAGGGACCTCCTTCCAGGCCCCAGACTCAAGCCACCTCAGCATCAGGCTAAGGCCAGCGGCCACCCCTGCCCACCACCCCAAGTCCAAGCCATTTTGCTCCCAGAGCCCCTGCCTCCAGTCCAGTCCTGCCACTGGAGTGTCCAGCCTGTGCCTGCCCGCTGGACAGAGGGCCCCCATCTGATCCTCACCCCACCACACAGCCTCCACCGCCTCCCGCCAGCCTCGGTCCTCATCTAACTCCCTCCCAGCAGAGCCCTGGGGAGTGAGGAGCTGTTTACTGAGCAGCTGGCGGGATGCGGCAGAAAGGCTGTCCTAGACTCCGTGCGTGTCTGGGTACTCACGTCACTGAGCTGGTCCCGGGAGGCGCTGAGCCGGGAGCTGGTGGCTTCGCGGAAGCCCTCGTCCTCGCTGTGGTGGTCGCCCCCTCTGGACAGGGCAGCCTTCACCTGGGGACAGAGAGAGGGCTCAGCAAGCAGCCTGAGCCTCTGCACCGCCTGCTGTAAGGAGGGAGGCCAGCCAGGGTCAGGCCTCAGTTCCACCCGAGGGGGCACCCCAGGGAGGGGCAGGTAGGGGGCAAGTGGCCCAATGTGTGGAGCCCAGATAGGAAGGAGGCAGCCAGCCAGGAGACACAAGGCTCAAGGACAGGAGTCTGCAGCTGGCTCTGTCCCCTCCTCAGTGGTTGCCACACCCCTTCTCTACACCAAGCAGGTTGGCAACTCCTCCCCCTCTCTTCAGACCCCCCACAATCCCAGGCTGGCATCAGGCTGCAGGGCTGAGTGTGGACAGCCACAGGCTGTGTGACCCAGGGCCATCACTCAGCCTCTTGGTGCCTGTCCTGTCACCTGCGGCAGCTCCTGCTCCTCACACAAAAGCCTCCCTGGACACCTTGTGCCCAGCTCACTGGAGGAGCAGAGATCTAGCGGCAATGAGGGGAGTGGCCCAGATCTATGTATTGTTATTGATTTCAGAGAGCAAGGGAGCGGGGGAGAGATAGGACCATCAATGATGAGAGAGAATCACTGACTGGCTGCCTCCTGCAGGCCCCACACTGGGGATCAAGCCCCCAACCGCAGCATGTGCCTTGACCAGAATCGAACCCTGACCTCCTGGTTCATAGGCTGATGATCAACCCAAGCCATGCTGGCTGGGCTTGCACTTTTCTTTTTACTTGGAAATAACTCTAACCTCACAAAGCTGTGGGGACACAACCCACATCCCAGCCCCTGACCCTCCCCCCCTCTTCCACACCCAGGAAGCCACCATGGCTTTGCATCCAGCTCTGTGTCCTGATCTCATCAACTCCCGCCCTCCTGGCCTCCCTCCTGTCCCTCAACTTTGTCTGCTTCCACCATGATGTTGGGCACACACAGCTAGCAGCCAGACCTCCCCTGGCGAGTCTGACCGAGGCTGTGGCTCTCAGCCAGCACGCCACCCCTCAGTGAGGGAGCCCGTTCCAGGTACTGCCCACGTCCCACAGACGAGCACAGAGGGTGGCACACCGAGGACAGCAGGGACCACAGAGGAACCCCAGAGTCCATTGCCAGCCCCCAGCTACCTCCCACGTGAGGAGGGGCTGGGGCGGGAACCACTCACATTCATAGGAGCCCAGCACCCGGCTCACTAGTCCTGCGGGAGGAACGGCATGACCCCATCCTGCAGATGACAAAACCGAGCTGCTGGGGGCTGAGTCGCCCAAGGCCACACAGCCGGCCCATGGCATGGATGGGAACCTTCTGGAAGGACTCTACCAGCCCATCTGGCAACTGTGTTATGATTAGAAAACCCCAAACAAGGCAGACAAGCTGTCACGGCAGACGGATGTGGGGAGGATCACGGAAGGGCTGACATCTCTCTGTCACCCAGTGATGCTCGGGGTTCCAGGGCTGGTGGGGGTGCATGTGAGAAAAGGGGCCGTTAGCACCCAGGGCAGGAGGGCCTGCAGGTGTGTGGAGGGTTTGGGGAGCTGAACTGCAGGTGAGTCAGCCCCAGGAGGGCAGAGGAGGGCAGGGGAGGGCAGGGGAGGGAGGTCAGGCCATGAAGGACTTTGTGGGGTGGGTGTGGGACTTGGGACTTGGGGCTTGACCCTGACTGAGGGCGGAGGGAACCTCCCAGAACCAATGGGCTCCTCAGAGGGGCTTCAGGGCGGGAGATGGGCCCCCAGCGAGGAGGCCAGAGAAGGGAGGCTGCTGTGCCAGCCAGGACAGGGGAGCAGGGCTCTAATTGCCGAAGGGCGGAACCTCAGAGCAGCCAGTAACGGGACCCTGAGACCCTCTAGGGCTCGGGGTGCCACCTCAGGCTCCCACCCAGCCCTGAGCAGACTTTCTGCCAACTCCCTTGGGCAAGGGCAGGGCTAGATGTGGCGCTATCTCTCTTACAATGGCCTGGCCTGACTTTGGTCCTGCCGGGTGCCTCTGGGTTAGGGTTAGCCTCTGTCCAGGGAGGAAGCCGGCCAGTGTCTGGCCCAGCAGCCGCTTCTCCTCACACACTGAGTGACTGGAACAGAGGCCCTGCTGGCTGGGCACTCTGGGTACTCAGGTCCTGGTAGGAAAAAATCTGTGGCAAGGGGGTCCCTCTGGTGTTTATCAACTGAAGGGCAGTGATGGGCATTCACTGGAAGCCGGGCCCACATGAGGGCACCCCCATGCTCACAAGACAAGCTCCTCCTGGGGTTCCCCCAGCCTGGAGGGTGTTTCAGGGGGACCCACTTTTCAGACCCATGCTCATGCCTGCCCCCCTGGGAACCCCAAAGGTCTCCTTAGTGGGCCCCTGCACGGTCAACTCTATCTCAGCGTGGCCTTCCAGGGTCCTACAAGGACACCCCCTTCCACCTGACAACCACAGCCACAGCAGGCCTGGGCGCTGCACTTGCAGATGGGGAGGTGGAGGCAGGGCCTATGCGGGCATGGAGCGGACACCCAGGCTCCATCCAAGGCATCCCTGGGGCAGCAGGAGCCTCCCCGAGACCTCCAAGACTCATCCACCCTCACTTCACACTCTAGGTGGCCCCCACCCCCACCCAACTCCGGGGCAGAGCCCAAGCCTCCAGTCCACCCGCAAGCTGTGTCCTGTGGCCAGCGAGGTGGCTCAGAAATTCATTTACCTTCCAGTGCCTCCTAGTGGCCACTCCACTGGAGAGCCCACTTCCAGACTGCCTGTCCCCACGGCAACAGCAGGGGCCCCCAGGACAGATGTGTGCAACCCAGCACCCCCTCCGGCAGGTGGGCCTCCCCAGGGTTCCAGTCCTGTGACCTAGAGCAGCCCTTCTCAGCCTGCGATCACAGAAGGCCGCCCACCTTAGGCTCACAGCGGAGCGGCCCAGATGGGAAGCGGGGCAGCCCGGATCCTGGCTGGGGGTCCCCATGGCCCTGCCCCACACCCTACAAATTGGCGGATATTCCCAGGGACTGCAAGGTCCACACTCATCCTGACCTCCCTTGGGATGTGCCCAGCACAAGGTACGTGGACTGGGCAGAGGCACTCACATGGCCCACAGGTCCCAGGGCTCAGGGCAGAACACATGCCTGAGTCCCCGTCCAGTGCAGGGGCTGAGGGCAAGGATGGGGAGGAGACCCGCACGCTGCCCCACGCAGCCCCTCCCACTGCTCACTGGGTGTAAGGAGCCCAGGGGCACAATCAGGCAGGACACTCGGGTAAGTCACAAACGCTGACGCTGCTGTAAGAATGCACGGCACTTTTTATTGTCTTCAATCAGAAAAATAAACCCTGCGTCTCTGCGAGGCCCTGAGTGAGGACTAGAGGACCCCACACCTGGCTGGTCAGGCCCCCACAGGCAGAGTCCTCGTGAGCAAGTGGGGAGGGGGAGGCCGGGACCCCGAGGATACATCAGCAGATATGCCTGTCACGGCAGAAGACAGGGACACAAGGCTGAGCGGGAACCTGGCCAGGACACCCCCGGGGGCAATGCTACTCCGCAGACGGCTGAGTCCCTCCCAGGGTACCTGCCATCCAGGGAGTCCCAGCACTGGAGTGGCCTGCCCTGGGCCAGGAACAGCCGAGGCAGAGCTCTGTAGTGTGGGGTCTGCCCAGCAGGGGGCGTCAGGGCAGCAACTGGCAGGCTGCAGAGAGCACTGAGGACCCAGGGCCCTGGAGACTCTTGAAGCAGAGCTTGGGGTGGGGGCTGACCCATTTCAGTGACTGACAGGCAGAGTCCCTGGGGACCTTCCTTGCCACCCGCAGCTTCTACTCGACCACAGATGGCCCTGAGCACTCTTGTGCCCCCGCAGTCACAGGACCTGGAGGTAGAAGCAAGGCTGGCGGGACAAGGCTGCACCCACATTCTGCGGGGGAGGAGGGGCAGCATGAGGAATGCACACTGACCAGAGATGAGGGACCCTGGGGGTGAGACCTGCAGCTCACACACAACCACGCACACACGCACACACACACCTAGGGGGCGTGCACAGACTCAATGTACAAGAACATATGGCATTTTAGAGGCACAGAGAAACAGAGGGGTCCCCAGCAGCCCCTCCCAGGGGGCATGTGAATGTGTGAATCACACAGCACAGAGCGGGCACAGGGGAGCAGAGCAGGCATGGAGGAGTGGGGGCGGAGACACGGGGATCCTCTCCTCTTCCTGGCGAAGGTGGCCTTGGACAGGTAGCAGGCCTTGGGCCGTGGTGGCCCTGCCTGGGGCTCCGCCTCTGCTGAGCCCAACGCAGCACACAGCCCAGCGGCAGCACAGAGACCAGTCCGGCAACACAGCTCGGGCGGCAGAGGAGCAGGGCCCAAGGGAGCCACAGATGGTGTTCGGGAAAACGGGCATTAGGCTCCTGGGCTCACATATGGGGCCTGGCGGGCTGAGCGGGTGGAGGATCGAGTCCGTCGTGACCGCAGGAGCCAGCAGGGACGGCCAGGGGCCAGGTCCAGCAGGGACTGCCGCCGAAGCCCCAGGGGCCCCAGGAGTGGCCGGCGGGGTGGAAGGGGCTCCCCCAGAAGTGAGGGGCGCTTAGGGATGGGGAGCAGCGGCCGAGGCTTGTAGGGTGGGCCTGGGCCCAGAAGCGACTGTGGGGGCTGACAGGGCTTTTTGGAGCATAGGAGGGGCCGCTTTCGTCGGCAGTTCTGCTCTGGGCCCAGGAGTGGCTGCTTCTGTTGGCTCGGCTGTCTGGGGCCCAGCAGTGAAGATTTGGGGGGCCCATGCTTCTCTGGGGCTTCAACTAATTGCTGGGGGTGACCGGGTTGACCCAGGAGGGACCTTCGGGGCTGGCATGGGGTGAACAGCGCCTGCCAGGGGCAGCAACACTGGCCTGAGAGAGAGCAGCTGGGCCGGCGGTGGGGTTGCAGCAGGAGGGGTGACTGGGGGGGCTGGCAGTGCGGGCAGTGGGCCAGCAGGGGCCCGCACCACTGTTCTGAAGATGCCCTGTTGGGCTGGCTGCGCAGACATGGGACCAAGCATGACCGCATGGGCCAGCAGCAGAGGGCCAGCAGGGAGCAACAGAGGTGGCAGGGGGCTGGGGGGGAGCGCAAGGGCCGGCAGAGGTGGCAAGGGGCTTGGGGGGAGCGTAGGGGCCGGCAGCGCTGCCTGGGACCTAGGGGTGACCACCGTGGCCTGGAGAGTGGGGCCAGGAGTGGCCGCCGAGGCCGGCTGAGCTGATCTGGGGCTGGGAGCAGCCGTTGGGGCCGACAGGACTGACCTGGGCCCAGAAGCAATCGCCGGGGTCGGCAGGGCTGACCTGGGCCCAGAAGTGACCGCTGGGGCAAGCTGCGCGGACCCGGGGGCGGCTGCTGGGGCTGGCAGGGCTGCCCGGGGTCCGGGAGAGCCCGGCTGGGCTGGCAGCGCTGACACGGGGCTGGGAGTGACCCCTGGGGCTGGCTGGGCTGCTGCTGCTGCGGGCGCTGGGCCGGGCCGGTCTGGTCCCAGGGGTTGGCTGGGAGCGGCCCCCCTTCTGGGGAGCACACCTGCATGGAAGAAAGAGCACGTGTCCACCTGGGCCAGTGTGCCTGCAGACCTCCCGTCCAGCCCGGCCCAGACATGCTGCCCCACACCAGCAGCCCAGCCCCAGGTGAGTGAGAGCGTGACGCCGAGAAGACCCTCCCTGGAAGGAGGCGTGAGCAGCGAGCCAGGAGAGGGGCAGCGTGCCGAGCACCTGCACGGCCTGCGCTCTGCTCACTCGCTCGCTGGGAAAAAGCCCCCCACCAAGGACCACCGGCCATGAGTGCCCAGACCCTGCACTTCACGCAGGTTTAGCAACGGAGAGCACCCCGCAGTGAGCCTGGCTCCCACGCGGTACAGACACAGCACACACCCTGTGGTTGGCGGAGCCTGACGGACGCAATGGGGAAACGGGGCCAGCCTGTCAGGTGCACCCTCAGGCCCCCCCAAACCTGCGTCAGCCCTGGATCCAGCCTCACAGAGGGCAATGCCCGGCCCCAGTCCACCTGTGCCCCACACCCCATGCCCAACAATGACAGAATGCATGCCCGGCAGGCCCAGATGCCAACAGGCGGTATCCAGGTGCTGGTCTGGCCCATAGGTGCCCACGGTTCTGAGTGGGGTGGGCCATGCTCACCTGCTTGGCGGGCTGCAGCGGGACTTTCTTGCCCCGGTCGCAGGTGGGCTCCAGGTCCTGCTCGGGGTTGCCCACCTCCAGGGGCCGGCCGTTCTCACTGGGCTCTGCCGGGGGGCTGTTCTCTGACTCCCGGGGCTTCTTGACGAGGCGACGCTCCCATTTCTCCTTCCGCTCCTGTGGCTTCAGGGCCATGTCCTTCTGTGGGGGAGGCGGGACGAGCAGGTTAACTGGCAGTGACACAGGACACTGCACCCCAGGACCCCCAGCCAGCTCCAAGACCACCTGTTGCCATCCAAGGGGACAGCGGCGGCAACAGGGAGACCCTGAAGGGATGCCCAGGTGGGGCCCCAGAGCCCAGGCCCCATCTACCCTGCGATCTACCTCTGCAGCCCACCTGGGTCATGCACAACTACAGGCACAACTGACCAAGGGGTAGAAGCCACCACACAGACCCTGCACCCATGCCCGAATGTACAGCAACCCTACACGGTGGGCGGCACTGGGCACAGCAGCGCGACCCCCAGTAGCTGAGGCAATGGCCCCCGCCCTGAAGGCCCTGCACCCGACATTCCTGGACCCCAGGTGCCTGCCTCCCCTGCCCTGAAAGCACCGGTTCTCTGCAGCCACTTTATGGCTTGGCTCCTCAGCATCATTACCACAACACCCACATTCCCACTGCACCCCAAACCCACTGTGAAGCGAAGTCAACAGTGGCAAACCCCACCTCCATGTCCCCTCCCTGGGGCCCAGGCCCCCGGCCCTGCAGGCAGAGGCGTGGCCCCACCCCTCTGGCCACGTGGGCACCCCACCACACCTGGAATCAGAACCTTGTGGGAGGAGCCCTGTGGGATGAACATGTCACCCCTGGACACAGCCAGGCCTGGAGCCCCCTCCTTTTAGGGGCCAGGAGGCTGTGGGTCGAGAAGGCTGCCTGTCCCCCAGAACTCCTGGACTGGAGACTAGACACCCTCACTCACTCGGTTCCCTCTGGGTTCAGGAGCTCCGGCCAATCCCACCTGGGCCAGTCCCCGTGCAGCCCCACCTGCCCCACCTGCAGGCTGCACGCCCTTCGCACATCTGCCCAGGGCCTCGCACGGCTATTCCTCCCTCTGGCATCCCTATGGCCCACACTTGCCACTGCAGCCCCAATGTCCTGCCCCACCTTCGAAACCTGCCCCCTGGGGCACAGAGGACCCCCGCAGGGTTCCCTCCATGTGGTCCTCTCTCCTATTTGCCTGGAACTGAGTGGGACTTGGGATGTGGGACTTGGGGTGCTAAAATCAGGGGACCTCAGAGATTGCCAAGACCCCTCAGCCACCACAAGGGCACCCTCCTCTTTTACTGGCAACCTTTGCCAAGGTCCCTCCCACCACACCTTCTGGGAGCCAGGAGGGGGGGTTCTCTCTGCCTGGCCCAACTCCCCAACCCCCTGCATTTACGACAAGTACCTCCAACACCCCATACGGCACTGACCCCTGGCCCTGGCACAGGGACCCTATGCAATGCCCTCCAGCTGTGCTGTGTGCAGGACAATTTACCCCACACCTCCCCCGAGAAGGCCTCCCTGCCACGGAAGCTTCTGGATCCTGCCTCCCTACACCCGGGCCAGTCTCCTGCTGCCCATCCAGGAGATGGTCACTGTGACCCTGCGCTGACCACCAAGGCCACCCCCGACCCACACTCGACTGGGATGAAATGTTCCCAACCTCTGTCAGTTTCTGCTCTCTCAGCCTCTTGCCAGGACACCCAGCCCCTCCCCTCCACCCTCACTGTGCACCAGGCAGCGTACCCCTGCTCCCCTTCGCCCAGGACCTGCACAGCTGCCGCTGCTGTCGGCTGTCACCCAGAGGGAAGGAGGGACTACAGCCTGCCCTGCCCACAGCGGGGGGGGGGGGGGGGGAGATAGCAGGGGAATTCTTAGGGTGCTGTCCCAGGATGGGGACAAAGAGAAAGAACAGAGGACCAGCTTGGAGAAGGGTTGCCTCGTCCGGGTGAGGAAACCAGTCCCAGAGCAGTCACGGGACTTCTGGGTGCATGGGGAGGAGGAGAAGCGGCCGTGAACCGGGGTCGCAGGCCTCACAGCCCCACTGGCCTGAGTGCCCTCGCTCCCTCCCCCCTCCCCTGTCCTGACAGCCTCACCAGGCCTAGCCACCTGTTTGCTCCCCTGCTGGGGGCAGGTCCCACAGAGGCACTGGGCCTGGTGTGGTCCGCGCTCAGTAAATACTCAGGGAGGGGACAGCGCGCCCTGCTGGCCAGCAACTCTTCCCAAGGCCACACCTGCACACGGCCTGTCCCAGGGCCGACACAGACAGGCCCCCAGGGAGTCACCAGGGAACCATCCCGAGCCACATCCGGGCAAGGCCTGGCAAGGGCCGAGAGGGAAGCGGCTCAGACCCTGCTCTCTCCAGCTCACAGGCGGCTCCCATCCCAGGTGGGCCTCCCAACGGCCGCTCTGCTGACCCTGCTTCTAGCAGCTGGTCCCACGGTTTCCCTCTCACCACCTGCCCCCGCACCGCGACCAGCATCTCTAACTGGAACCACAGGTGGGCTGGACCCAGGACCAACTCTGTCCCGTGTGGAGGGGCTGACGGTGCCCCTGCCCCCCACTGCTCCAGGACACAGGACTCGCAAACACGATGCAACCGCAGACCAGCTGTGCCCAAACCCAAGCTACAGGACAGCCCTCCAACTGGCAGGCTGATGTCCCCCACAGGTAACGGTCCAGATGCTTCCAGGCATGACAGAGTCCCTGTGAAAAGATGCACCCACATGGAGGGGAGAGGCCCACCAGAGGGGACAGGCACCACCGGGGCCACAGAATATGAGAAGGTTGGCAGGGACAGCACTGCAGTCCAGGCAGATGTGGCCACTAGGGAACTGCCAGAACCTATGGGGAACCCCACAAACTGCCCAGGTACGAATGAGGTGGGGCAGCAACCAATCAGGAACCAGTGGAAGACAAGTGGGGCCAGCACCACCTCTCAGAAGAGCGAGTCTTCACTTATCAAAGCCCTGCCATGGGGAACCCCACTCACCATGACACTCGGCCTTCAGTGCTAACTCCTGGGCACCTGAAGCTTCCAGGCACCCAGCACAGGGAAGGGAGGGGGAGGCTGACGGCTCTGCACCCCCCGCCATCGGGTGCTGGGACGCAAGTGACCAAGACAGGGAAACCGAGGCCTGTAACACCCCGCCATGGTGGAGCAGAGGAGTGGGCTGGGGGACAGGAGATGGTTCCTGCCCACATGCACGGGGAGCCAGACTCCCGAGCCTGGGGGGGGGGACGAGCAGCAAACAGACATAGGGCCACAGCTGCCAGGTGCCACCTCCGGAGCATCTGCTCTGCGGGCCCACCACCCACGACTAAAGTGCGGTGATTGGGGGGTGGACACAGCAGACCCTGCAGAGCCTGTGAGGCCACAGGCCCTGCAAACCAGTGTGAACGCCCATGGTGCTGAGGGGCGGCCCTTCCCAGAGCCCAAGCAGCAGCCCAGGCAGCCAGGCACCTGCTGTGGCATCTGCAGGCTGTGTGAGTACCCTCCAGCTGCCCAGTTCAGATTCCTCCCCAAGACCATCCGGAAGATGCAGCCCATGCTGGGGGGAAAGGAGGGCAGGCGGGGCGGGGCGGGGGAGGTCATGGTCTGTGCATCAGGGTGCAGGGGGGGGTGGGACCTGGACCGGGACCTCACCCTGGGCCTCGCCTCAGCAACCTCCTCTACAAAGTGGGAGCAAGCACCCTCTCGGCCAGCTGGCATCCTCACTGCTCCTGAATTCATCTCCCCCACATTAGGCGCTGACCCACAAAACAGCAGATGGTACGTGCAGGAACCCCAGCCCACAGCGAGCGGGGCCACGGGGCCACACGACGGCTTTGCTTTGGAGGGGCAGCCCGACGGCCGTGGGCTCTCCGAGGGCGGAAAGGCAGCCCAACACCATCCTCTGGGGTCCCAGGCTCGATGTCACCTTGGCCCATGGTTACCAAGAGCTCGCCCTCTCGGGGCCTCAGTTTCCCCATCTGAAGAGCAGATGCATGGGCTTTTCCACCACCAGCGCTCCTCACTGAGCCTGGCCACCACGTGCTCTCAGCCCCGTGCTCCTCTGGGAGGAATGGGCTGGGCACATGGCCCCCCAAATCAAGGCTCCCACAGCAGGGGCTTCCAACACACTGGCTGGTGGGACCCAATCCCAGCTCCCCACTCTCCCAGAGCTGTCCCAGGGCCTCAGACACGCCCTAAGTCAGGCCACACCTGGTCCCCCTCCTCAGCCAACAATCCTGCCCACGATAGACTCCCGCTGAGCTGCAGTACTGACCTGCTGGGATCCTCTCAGCCCCCACCAGAGGCAGGCACAGGGGTAGGGTGTGTGTTCGGCACACAGAGGGGTAGGGATCTGCCTGGGGCAGAGGGAAGAGAGAGGGGGAGTCTGTTTGGGCTGCAGGGGTCTGGAGGCTGCATCCTCAGGACACAGGTGAAGAGGACTCTAGGAAAACAGACCGTCTTCTCCGAGCAGGCAAAGCTCGGAGCCCGGACAGGCTGGGGCCTTGATTTATGGCCTCAGGCCTCAGTATACCTATGGGTGCAGGGGGACAAGCAGGCACAGACAGTACCTGCTAGAGCACACAGTCACTGCATTCTAAGAGTGTCTGAGGGAGAACCACTACACTTTAGCAAAAATGAGGCCCCACCAGCGTGCCAATCTACCAAGCAGAGTGCCAGTCTAGACGCCAGGACTCCTGCAGAAGCCCCGGACTTTCCAAGGCGGGTGGGCCCCTCCCTGGCTCAGAAGGGCAGAGAGAGGCGTGTGGAGGGACTGGGAGTGACATAGAGCAGGCTCTTCCCACTGTGACCCTCCCTGCCAGGGCTGCTGGGAGCCCACAGACGTCCCCAAACCCAAGGCTGCACCGTCAGTGCCCTGGAGGCGGGGGGGGGGGGGGGGGGGGCATCACATGGACCCGAGGCTCGTGTCACCAGGGCACACCGATGGACCTCAGGATCAGATCAGCCTTCCCAAACCCTGGGTTCTCCTCTCGCGTGTCCACTCCACGACTCCACAATGTGCACAGGGCCCTGGGACCCCACGGGGACACACAAGACAGAGGGAGGGGTGCCTGTTCACACCTCGCTCACAAGTTCCAGGGCGGTAACCACAAAGCAGAGAGCCAGAGCATGTGAAGTAACCGGGGTCCAGTGGAGGGAGGAAGGAGGGCCCTCGAGGAACACCCGCTCAGAGGCCTGAAAGTGCCAAACTTGGACGCGCACAGAGGGACCAGCAGACACACACGAGGGCTGAAGCCGAGAGGCGCTGGCAGGCTGGTAGAAGGCGGTGTCGGGCAGGAGAGGCCTGCCAGAAGGGGGGTGGTCCGAAGGGGAGGGCCTGGCTTGGATGAAGGCAGAAAGCTCTTCCCGGGACGCAGCTGGGCACTGCCACCACACCACACGGGCAGGACAGGGTCCCACGGCTGGGCATCCCCTGCCCAGAGAGAAAGCGGCAGCCCTGTCCCTGAGCCGACTCGCCTGGCTGCCAGCACCTGACCCCCAGGGCAGGCCCCCTGCTGGGGCTCACAGGCCCACTGGCCCCCAAGCTCCAGGGAAAAGACGGGAGCTGTTCACTGGGCAGATGCCGGTCCCTCCAGCAGGTGCTGAGGGCGGCCGCTTGCCTAGGCGCAGGCCGTTTCTCCGAGAGGAGACGCAACCCCCTGCACGGCGGCGGTCGCCAGCTCCCATACAGTGTTCCTGTCCCTCTCCGCTCACCTGGACGCGAGCAGGGCAGTATTTGCTCAGCAAATATTGCCCGTGACAAGACAGCCAGACAAGCACTATTTGTTGTCATCCTGTGAACAGTGCGGCCTGCGAGAGGCTGAGACATGACCCCCCTCCCCTCTCCGTCCAAACGGGAGCCTCGAGAGGGAGGGCGGCACAGGAAGAACCTCCAAGTATCCATGTTATCGCCGCCCCGTCCAGCGCCGCCTCCCCGCACATCCGGAGCCCGACCAAGCGATACTTTGATCAAGAGAAACAGTTGCCAAAAGGGCCGACCGCGCAGCCCGACGGCCATCGTTGGGATGCGGGCATTTTTCTCCCCCGCAGCTCCACACACCGCTCCACCCCACCCCCGTGCCCACCGCAGGCCGCCGGCCCCTCCGACGGGGTGTGCCGCCCCCGCCGCCGCACGTACCTCCAGGGCCTCGAGCGAGCTGAAGCTGGCGATGGCAAAGCCGTCGATGACCTCCTCCTCCTGCGAGCTGGACTCGCGGCGGCGGCGGCGCGGGGGGCGGGCGGCGGCGGCGCGGGGCGGGGGCGCGCGGGGCAGGCCCGCGTTCTCCTTGCCGGGCCCGGGCTCGGCCTCCTCGCCCGACGAGGCGCTCTGGTCACGGGCGTCGCGGGCCGCCTCGCGGCGCCGGCCACGGTCCCGCTGCGCACGCGAGCGCCGGCTCGGGCGGACCTTGGCCTCCATGGCGCGCGGTGACCTTGCGGCCGCGCCGTCGGGCTCCCGCTGCCGCTGCGTTACGCGTGGCCGCCGGGCTCGGTGCGGGCCGCGCGGGCTGGAGCCCTGGGCGGCGGCGGACGGCGGGCCGGGCCGGGCATGCCGCGCGGGAGCCCTCAGTCCTGGGCCCGGAGCGGCCTGGGCGCCTCGGTGCGGGCGGCCGCGCGCATCGGTGGGGCGGGCGGCGCTCAGCGGCTGCTGGCCGCCTCCGCGGGGGCGCGCCCCATGCGCGGCGGGCGGCGGGCGGGGTGGGCGTCGGGGCGCGGGCCAGGAAGAGGCGCCCGGGATCGTGAGGCGGCGACGGCAGCGGCGAGGACTGGAGCTGATAACAACTGACGTACTTCCGCCCGGCAGCCAGTGCCAGAGGAAGTGGGCGCTCCAGTGGCCCGGCGCGAGCCCCGCCCCCGCCCCGGCCAGGCCACTCCCCTTCTCGATCCGGCCCGCCCGGGAACGCCCCTCCAAGCCCCGCCTCTCCCGGAACACGCCCCTTCTAGGCCCCGCCCAGGCCGTGCTCCGCTCTTCCGGCCACACCCCGCTCAGGCCCCGCCCCGCACGCGCGCCGCTGGCCGCGCCTCGTAGCTCCGCCTCCGGACGACTAGGCCCAACCCCTTCAGGCCCCGCCCCGCGTGTAAGCCCCGCCCCTCGGGTGGGAGCTTGGACGCCACGCCCCTCTCTGGTCTCCACGGCCCGCCCTGCTGCAAGGGCAGGTTTCGGGGGGCGGGAACGCCAATCTTTCTCCGGCCTCCGCAGTCGCGACCTCAATTCCGGAAGACACTTCCAATGACAGCACGTGAGCAGAACGCGGGGACTCTCCAGCGCAAGCGGACACGTGGTGGAGGGTCAAGCTCCCCGTCCCCGGAGCTGGGGTCGGCAGGGGGTGTGAAGGATGGGATACGCTCGTCCCCGCTCCGGATGGGGGGCTATGAGTGGGTCCACGCTTCACTCCTCCAAGGGGGACGTCCTGGTCCCCACTCCTGACACTGGGGGTGGGGTCTCGGGCGAGTTCTCAGGAAGCCTGGAAACCCCGCCCACCTGCATGGGGATGTGAAGGCCGCAGGAGGGGTTCTTGGCTTCAGCCCCATCCCCATCGCTGCCCAGGCTGTCTCCCCTCCCCCCGCCCTGCCCTCAGGGTCTCCCTGCTCCTCCGCTGCTCTGCGTGCCATTCCTGTCTCCCCACCTTTGGCAGCCACCAGGTTCAGGTCTCAGGTGGGGAGTTCTCACCCCCTCCCAGGATTGGTCCCCACCTGTTGAAGTTCAGGCAGCTCTCCCCAGGCCAGCGCCCCAACCCGGAATGCTCCCTGTGGGGACTGCCTGGCCTTTCCAGCGGGGAGGACCCTAGGATGCGACCTGGGCTGCCAGGTTCACACAGGAATAGTCACCTGGCTGCAGGGACTGCTCCTCCAGTCCTGACCCCCAACTCACCCTTCCTGGGCCCTGCCAGGCCCTGCCTCTGACCCAACCCAAGAGGACCCATCCTTCCTGGGAGAAGGGATCCTGCACCATGACACTGCCCACCCCAGCCGGCCTTGGAAGCACTGGTCCATCACCCTATGGCCTGAAACCCAGGCATCCCTGGGTCCCAGCCCACAGCCAGGCCCTGCCCTGGTCCCTGCACACAGAGCTCTGAGAAGCACTGTCATCATCAGTTGCTTCCAGAATGGCCTCTCAGCCAAGGCCTCCTCCGCCACTTGGCTCCTCTGTGGGACTCTGAGCAAAGTTAATGGAAATGAAATTGTTTTCAAAATTCAATTCGTTCTCGAAGACCTGACTCAGCCCTGTACCTCAGCAGAACCGGCTGCTCCTTCAGGCTCAGACATATGCTCTGCTTGCAACCTGGCTGACAGAGCAGCCCCTGGGGCCACGTCAGGGAACAGCTGTTTGCCCCACTATGACAGGGACTGGTGGTGCCTACCTTCCCAGTGCCCAGGGAGCGGGCACCTTGGCCAAGGCCCCCCACTCCAGTGGCAGGGGTGTGTGGGTGTGGTGCTACAAAGAGGAAGCAAAGATTAGGGACTATATTCTCTTTTGTCACTGCAGGTGTCCCAGGCTGCACCAATCTGATGTCCAGTTCCTGTCATGTGTGTGTGTATGTTTTTAATAACATGTTTTCTTTTTAATATATTTTTATTGATTTCAGAGAGGAAGGGAAAGGGAGAAAGAGATAGAAACATCAATGATGAGAGAGGATCATGGATCAGCTGCCTCCTGCACACTCCCCACTGGAGATTGAGCCCAAAACCCAGGCATGTGACCTTGACTGGAGTCAAACCCAGGACCCTTCAGTCCACAGGCTGATGCTCTATCCACTGAGACAAACCAGCCAGGGCTAAGATGTTTTCCTTTTAAATTTATTTGAGAAAGAGTGAGGAAGGGAGAGACAGAAAAAAACCACATTGATTTTTTTGTTGTTGTTCTACTTATTGATGCAATTCATTGGTTGATTCTTGTATGTGCCCTGACCAGGGATCGAACCCACAACCTTGGTGTATCAGGGTGACACTCAACCCACTGAGCTACCCAGCCAGGCCAGAGCTAGACTCTGTCTTCAGCTCAATATCCAAGAGGTTGAAGTTAGGGTTACTTCTACCCACTGTGTGCCTCGTGTCCCCTAATTCCTTCCCCCCAAGATCTGCTCTGGGGTTGGTTTCTGAACCCACTTCTACTCTAGGGGCTGCCAACTGTCCTGTCCTGACTCCCTAACCCCCCACCCGCTGTTCACAGCTTCCCTCGTCCTCAGCCCTCAGGCTGGTGGCTTCCTGCTGGGTCTGAGGGGTTGGGCTGGAACGTCCCTCAGAATTCCCTTGGGGTTAGAGTCACGCCCACACATGACACCCATGTGCGCCCAGCAGGCAGAAGTGAGAGTGAGCGAGCAGGCAGTCTGTACTCTAGAGGCCCTGCAAGGTGCCTGGTTTTGCCACCGTCCCACATGGGGAGGGTGGGGAACGGGGGTGTTTGTAGATGTGTGTCCAACAGTGTGGGAGCGCTGACTGTGCAGACAGGACTCCACACGCACCAGCTGCTGGTCTTTATATATATATATATATATATATATATATATATATATATATATTTGATTTTTTACAGAGAGGAAGGGAGAGGGATGGAGAGTTAGAAACATCGATGAGAGAGAAACATCGATCAGCTGCCTCTTGCACACCTCCCACTAGGGATGTGCCCGCAACCAAGGTCCATGCCCTTGACCGGAATCGCACCTGGGACCCTTGAGTCCCCAGGCCGATGCTCTATCCACTGAGCCACACCGGTTAGGGCTCTTTTTTTTTTTTTTTTGGTTGTTGTTAACCCTCACCCGAGGATATTTTCCCATTGGTTTTTAGAGAGAGTGGAAGAGAGAGAAAAAGACAGAGAGAAACATCGATGTGAGAGAGACACAGCAATTGGTTGCCTCCTGCATGAGCCCGGACCAGGACCTGGGCCAGAGAGGAATGTACCCATGATCAGAATCGAACCCGGGACCCTTCGGTCCACAGGCTGACGCTCTGTCCACTGAGCAAACCGTCTAGGGATTTTTAATCTCATTTTGTTGATTTTTAGAGAAAGGAAAGGAGAGAGAGAGAAACATCGATCCATTGCCTCCCACAGGCCCCCACCTGGGATAGGAACCCACCTGGGGATGTGCCCTGACCAGGACCCACGTGCAAGGACGAAGCTCCACCTTCGGCTTCTAACTCTCGGGACTCACACAGGAGCCGTGTCCTGGTCCTCGGGGGTCACACAAGGTCTGGAGCCTTGGGTTAATCGGGGTCAACGTGATGACTCGGCGCTGGCGCTGAGCTCTCCGTGGGAGACATGACACCACCTGCTCAGGCAGCGTCTCCATTTCAAAGATTCCGAACCCGATCGGAGTGAATCCAGCTGTGGCTCACCTGCTCAGCAGGGGGATGGACAGTCACCGATGAGGCGTTCGAATACCTTCCTACGCCTCTCCTCCAGCCACCACCCCCCCACACCTGGTCCCCTGCCTGTCTCCACCTGTCACACCTGGATTTCCTTATGTACCTGTTCCCGTGACTCTTTTTTTTTAATTGATTTCTGAGAGGAAGGGAGAGGGGGAGAGAGAGATAAAACATCCATGATGAGAGAGAATCATGTACCGGCTGCCTCCCGCACGCCCCACACTGGGGATGGAGCCCGCAACCCGGGCCTGTGCCCTGAACTGGAATCGAACCATGACGCCCTGATTCATAGGTCGATGCTCAACTACTGAGCCACATTTGGCTGGACTTTGCTGAGCATCTGTGCAGCCCGGGAGCTGGTTAGACCTGGACCCACCTGCCATGGGCGGGAGAGAGATGGGCACCCCTGGCTCACTAGACCCGGCTCATATTTTGGCCGGGTTTGGTCAAGATGAGGGCGGGGCCCCTGAGAGTGCACTGCCGGGGCAGAGGCTCCTCACAGCAGGTTGAAGTGCTGTTGGACTAGGAGAAGGAGGGGGGCAGGCAGAAAGGGCCCCTTCCCTCCCCAAGGGGCTCCTGAGCCCCTACAAGGACCGGATGGGGGCCTCACACCATCTGCCCCTCCTGGGGAAGGCAGTCAGCTTTTCCACCGAGACTGCTGAGAGCAGGTCCCCTGTCGCGTGTGCCCTCTGAGGCCTGGGCAGGCAGCCCAGCCAGGGCTCCCGGGGAGCGGGCAGCAGTCTGCCGAGTGGCCCAGGCGCGTCTGTGGGCTTTTCCATGGCAACGGCAGGGCCAGCGGCCACTTCAGGAGCCTCTCAGAGGTGAGGCTCGTCCTGCATCCTGATGAGGAGAGACCCAGGCTTGGAGAGGGGACAGCTGGCTCTCGGAGCCACACCACCGCCACGAGGAGCCCCCGATGCCTGGGGAGCTCTGGGGCCTGAGGCTTCGAGCTTGTTCAAGCAGCAGCCCGGGCCCCAGCACCCTCCCCTGAGGAACAGGAGGAGGTGTGCTCGCATCGGGGGTTGTTGGAAATCATGGGTTTAAAGGAGATGGGACGCGTCTGGCAACTGTAGATGGGGCACTTCGAACAAGAGACACAGGCGCCAGGATCTCGAGAAATGTCAGGAGACCGTCTTCATGCCTGTGGGGAGGGGCCAGATCAGAGACTCTGGTCCAAAGAGGAAGAGGTGCCCAGCCGGCCGGCGTGGCTCCGTGGCTGAGCACCAACCTATGAACCTCCTGCGCGCCCCGCACTGGGGATGAGCCCGCAAGCCGGGCCTGTGCCCTGAAGGGGAATCGAACCGTGACCTCCTGGCTCACAGGTCGACGCTCAGCCCTGGAGCCACGCTGGCCGGGCTAGGAGGCCTCGTCTGCTTTCTGGGACCGCCTGGGGTCTCCATGACCTTCACCCTCCGGGGCCTTCGGACAGAGGGGGCTGGTGGTCCGGCTGGAGAAGGGCCTCCTGCCAGCAGGACCCTGGGGAGCGAGGGGAGCAGGGGAGTGTGTCTCCACACACAGGCCCTCGTCCTGGCCTCCCCTGGGGGCCCCAGGCCAACGCCCAGACCAGGGCAGGTTTCAGCGGAGGCGCTGGGCACGCGTTGCCACGTGGGATGCTCACGCCGGACAGGGGGGACGTCGTTCTCACGCTCCCACTCCGCCTGCCCGACCCCCTCGGCCCTCTTCCTCCTAAGGTCCCTGGTGAGGACGTGGCCGCCCCATAACGCAGGATAACCTCCTGTTAAGGTCAGCTGTTCAGTCCCTTTAACTCCCTCCGCAGCCTTAATCCCCCTCCAGGGACCTAATGCTTTCATGGTCCTGGGGATTAGCGTGGCCCGGAGCCTGGGAGGCCGCCTTTTAACTCCGTTAGATCAGCAAAGACTTTTGCCAAATAAGGTCAGGTTCACAGGTGGGGGTGGGAGTGGGGGGACAGGGGTTAGGGCCAGGGCACCTTGTTCTAAAGGGGGACGCGTTGTCAGCGCCCCACTTGTGGGTGGTGTGGTCACAGACCGCCCCAGACCACCCCTGCGGGGGGCCTGACAGGGCTGGGCAGGAGCCTCCCCCACATGGTGCCGCTGCCCAGGGCCCTCCAGGCTGCAGCCTTCCCAGGGGTCCCCTAGAGGTCAGCCCCAATTCACTCCCAGGATACCCTCCCCAGTGCTAACGGCCAAGGCTGATGCGGGAGGTGGGATGTAGACCCCTCTTCTTTTTTTAATTTCAGAGAAAGAAGAGGGAGAGAGAGAGAAACATCAATGATGAGAGAGCATCATGGATTGGCTGCCTCCTGGACGCCCCCTACTGGGGATGGAGCCTGCAACCCAGGCCTGTGCCCTGACCAGAAATCGAACCGTGACCTCCTGGTTCACAGGTCAACCCTCAACCCCTGACCCCTGCCGGCCGAGCCGTGGATCCCCTCTTGACGGGGATTGTGAGTGCAGGACAGGAGGGCCTGGCCGTCTGCAGCCATCATTCACCAGCTCACAGGTGTCCATGAGCTCACAGGTGTCTGCCAACCACACCTGTGCCCTGTTCTTCCTGCCCAGGAGCACAGAGGGAGCCCTCGTCGGGGAGCCAGCCTCCTGCTGCCCAACCCCCACTTGGGGTTCCCACATGGCCACCTGGGGGTTCCCGTCACTCTGCTGACCGAGCCCTGTTCCGGCTCCACCCTCCCATTAGCGGATCCTCCCCCGCCCTGACCCTTCAAGAGCCATTGAGCAGCAGGTCAGATGTTAGCATGACCCCTTCCCCCGCAGGCGAGGATCTGCTGAGGAAACAGCCAGGCGGGCTGGAAGCTGGTCCTTCCCCTCCTCCTGCTCCTCCTCC
>PVJC01000465.1:0-40812 GCA_004026665.1 Murina feae
GGGGGGGGGGGGCAGTTAGGGGCAATTAGACAGGCAGACAGGTGAGCAGTTAGGAGCCAGTGGTTCCAGATTGTGAAAGGGATGTCCGAGAGGTCCCATATTGGAGAGGATGCAGGCTGAGCTGAGGGGATCTCCCCCCCCCGTGCACGAATTTCATGTACCAGGCCTCTAGTTTAAACATAAAATCTTTGCAGTGAAGGACCTGGGAGATAAAAATGTTATATTAGGGCACACTTCAGACATAGTGTCCATATTTCTCTCATGGATGAATTTTTCTTTTTTAAACATGTGAAGAAAGGCATCTTACCACCCTGAAGAGAATTTGGTACTAGAGTCTGAAGATGATTGCCAGCTTTTCTATGACAGGTTAACTGCACTATATACATAGACTTTAACCATGTATGATGTGTTTTGAGGCAGAAGCCCCAGAGTTTATTTAATTCTCTGCCCAGGGGAAAGGTCATCAGTGTTGTGTTGTCTCCAAAGCAATCAAATCCCCTTTCCCAGGAGGAAACACCATAGTGTGATTAGCTGTGGTCTGGGCTGTCGTAGGTTTCTTGTTACCACATCTGTGCTTCCAGAAGCTCTTGTGAAATTTACCGGAGTTTGGTTAAATGATTCATTATAACTTAAAGGAAGTCTGAAACAATATTATGTCTTAGCTGAATAATGGCTGTTCTTATGAGCCAATGAACTGAGTCAGGAAACCTGAGTTCTAGAGGGTGTGACTTTGAGCAAGTCAAGTCCCCTCTCTGGCTCTTCATCTGTCAAGTTCATGTCCTCATCTGCAAAATAAAGGGGCAGATTTGGTAATGCTCCTTTCCAGTTTAAAGTTCTGTTTATTTATTTTTTTCATTTTTCTAGATCATCTTTACGTGGAAATTTTTTAGGGGGGTGGGAAAGATGGGTAATGCGAAATATTTTGGTATTAAATGCATATAATATTGAATAGAATATAAAATTTACATCACATTTTGAGACAAAGTAAGAGACATCAAAGACATTTCAAGGTAAGCTACCATGAGCATCAGGCTCTATTCCTAATCCTGGGGGAAGAAGGAGACACATGTATGCTCATTCTGATATTACGGGGATTACTGCTTTGATGGAGAAGTCTGAGAAGCAGCTTCCTGGTCTCTTGTTACGCTCAGCACCTTGTGAGCATCAATGGGAAGTGTGGTTTGTTCACAGGTGTTCACAGGCTTAACTCCATGTCTGTGTTCAGGAATTCTTGGGACTGTGGTCCATGGTAGAGTTTTACAGAATTGCCGGAATGTGACAGAGTTGAGGAGTTAGGTCCTGGATAGATACAGAAAGAAATCTCATCTTCCTTGTACCAAGTTACCAAGGAGACAACACAAGAGATGATGGCTCCTTCTGCTGTGACCCTCATCACACATCCCTTCCACACGATCACTCTGAGGTCCGTGGTATAATTCATTGGCAGAGAATCCAAGTACTGTGGACTTTTTGACTCCATAGCAACCACCTATCAGAAAGAGGGTATACTTTTTTTTCAGTGTTATTCCTTGCCTCCTAGGTGACATCATTTCTTTGTGGCTCTGTAGCTCGTTGGCCTACCTCATCAGTACCTATGCACTGGATGGTGGGGTTTCCACTGTAATGAAATGAAGAGTTCTTCCCAGATTGTCATAGGATTTTGTGCCAGTTTGTTGACCTGTTCTTTTGTGCTTGTCTCTGGGTTCTTTGATTCTTTGTCAGGATCTACTGTGGTTTATCTAAATCCGTGTGTAATGAGCTATGTTTTAGGATTCTGTTGCATTTATGAATTAGGATTCCAAAATTCAACTTCTCATATCTGAATACTTTTATCTGTTCATAGGTTAGTACTAATTTTTGTACTTAAAAGTTTTATTTTCACAGTCTTCCCCCCCCCCAAAAAAAAAAAAAACATTTAAGAAGCTTACAAAACCATGCAAACTTACAGCTTCGTCTATAACAGAACACATTTATATTTTAGTTTTTTTCTTATACTCACATGAACCTTCCAAAAAGCTGATTTTGGGAGAGCCATTATTTAAGTCTGTAGAATTAAAAATGAACACTTATTTATAAAAGGTTACATTAGTACAGAACATCTTTTGTTCATTGTACTACTGTGTGTTTGCAAAACAAATTTTAAAGTGTAAATTTGTTGCCAAAAGGCATTAAGATAAAGAAAATTTCTTTTTAAAAAATAAATTTATGCAATTCTATTTTTCTCATGCTTTGAGACAATAAGCATTATGTTTAAATAATACTTTTTTAATTGCAAAATTAGCTGATACCTATGTAAAATATGGCAAAATGCAAAAAATAAAAATAAAAAAGAAACTTCAAATACCTCTTCATACCACCCTTTAGAGATAATTGTTAACATTTTCATGTATTTATTTTCATGTATTTATTTTCTATGTTAAGTACATATCTATATATATTAAAACAAAAAGTTATACAGTTTTGTATTTAGTGTTATTTATATGCTCTTTGAAAACATGATTTTTGATGATTAAATCCATTTTAAGATTGTACTCTAACTTATTACCTAATACTCTGCAGCTGGACATTTAAGTTGACAACTGTATTTACTTCGGATCCTAACTTCAAAACAGTATGTTGCCAGTTTATATAGACAGATACAGGGATGGTGAAAGAGAGAAACCTGTTTGAAAAGCAGTTATAAAATTAATCAGAGGTAGATTTCTGTAATATTGCATAACCCAATTTAGCTTTATTTTAGGTAATATTTTTATTGTAAACTACTTAGAAACACAATGTATAAAGAAGAAACTATTTCTATTCTTAAAAAAAAACACTGAAAATATTTTGGTGCATTAAGTGTTTCTATTTGCACCTATGTTTTAAACATAGTTAGAATAACTCATATATGGTTTTCTAACCTGCCTTTTTCACTGACATTTTCCTATGTCTAGAGGTGCTGTTTGAAAATGTGATTTATAATGGCTCTCTCTTTCTTCTTGAAATAGACTATACCATAATTTAACCATTATTACTTTACTAGACATTTAAATTCTTCCCAGTTTTGCCCTTTTAAATAGTACTGACATGAACACCCTGGTACTTACCTTTTTTCTTAAGAGCAATGATATGTTTGGCATATTACCACCACCTCCCTCCACAAAGCTGAACTTACCACATAAGTAATGGTGGCCTTGAGCATACACTGCTCTTCTCACCAGAGCCTGCTTCTCCCCCCACCCCCTATGCCTACTGTAATCATCTTTTTGGTGAGGGAAAATCAGCTTTGTAGGTGAGAAGCAAAGTTTTATTTTTGTCCATTTATAAACTTCCGTTTCTAGTAAGGCTAAACATTTTTATACATTCACTAACCATTTATACTTCATCTTCTTGTGTTTATTCTTTTCCCTTACCCATTTTTCTGTTGTATATTCACAATTTCTTAGGTGTAGATCAACTCCTTACACAATGAATCATTAACTCCTTCTGTTTTACATATGGATGTATTTGCAATTTATTTCATTTTTATTTAAATGTAAACAAATCCAGTGCTCTATTCTTTATGGACTGCCTCCATTATTTCTACTGATCCAGATATTTTCTTCTAGTTTGTTTTTTTTTTCAGTGATTTCACTTTTACATTTAACCCTAATATATATTGGGTTCATAAGGTTGGGATCTAATTGGTCTTAATTTCCAGGTAGCCAATTTTCCCTTCCTCCTTAGATTTAAGATTATATCTGGCATATAAACTTATTTTATATGTTGGTTCTACAACCTTATCAATTCTTAAAACAACTTTTTGACTATTATAACTTTATAATTTCACTAGGGGCCCAGTGCACAAAAATTTGTGCACTCGGGAGGCCCCTCAGCCTGGCCTGTGCCCTCTCGCAGTCTGGGACACCTCAGGGGATGTCCACCTGCTGGTGTGCCTGGACAGCCTGGGTGAGGGGCTGATGGCTGTTTGCAGGCTGGCCAAGCCCCCCAGTGTGGACCCTCACCCCATTGGAGTGTGACCAGCCTGGGTGAGGGGCTGAGGGCTGTTTTCAGGCTGCCCACAGTCCCTTCAGGGTTCGAGTCCCTACTGGGGTGCCGGGGCAGCCTGGGTGCGGGGCTGAAGGCCGTTTTCAGGCTGCCCACAGCTCCCATTGATCCAACATTCCAGCAAGCCTGGCTGGAAGCAGGTTTTGGGGTTTATTTATCTTCTATAATTGAAACTGTCGCTTTAAGCCAAGGCCTAGGCAGGTAACGAAGCCTCCTGTTGGCTTCAGCTCGGTGGCTTCTATAATTGAAAGAATGTTGCCTTAGTAGACGCCCAGCCGGCCAAGGCAGGCAGTTTCCTCCATCGCTGGTGCAATGGAAGCCTCCTGTTTGGTTCAGCTCTGTGGCTTCTATAATTGCAACTATGTTGCTGTGAGTAGAGAGACGTCCAGCCGGCCTAGGCAGACAGTTTACTCCTGGTGCAATGGAAGCCGCCTGTTTACTCTAGCTCCATGACTGCCAGCCTCCATCTTGGCTGGGTTAATTTGCATATAGCCACTCTGATTGGCTGGTGGGCGTAGCTTAGGCGTCCTAGAGAAGTGGTCAATTTCAATATTACTCTTTTATTAGATTAGATTATATTTGACAAGATAGGGCCCATTTATTACTATTTCTTTTCACCATGTTCTTGTCCATTTTTATCTGGTTTTCCAGATGAACTTTAAAATTATATTTTTGATTTATACCACTCCCACTAGAAAAAAAAGTGTTTTAATTCAGTTAAAGTACATTAAAACTAAAAGTTTATCTGGGAAGAAATGACATTGTCATATTACTCACTCTTACCTAGTAATATGTTAGATGCTTGTTTATTTCTTGTATCTTTTTTAAACCTTTCAGATTTTTGCATGGTTTAGATATATTGCTTGTTAGGTGTTTTGTGTGTTTTTTTTTAATATATTTTATTGATTTTTTACAGAGAGGAAGGGAGAGGATTAGAGAGTTAGAAACATAGATGAGAGAGAAACATCAATCAGCTGCCTCCTGCACAACTCCCACTAGGTATGTGCCCACAACCAAGGTAAATGCCCTTGACCTGAATCAAATCTGTGACCCTTGAGTCTGCAGGCCGACGCTCTATCCACTAAGCCAAACTGGTTAGGGCTGTTAGGTATTTTTATTTCTCATTTTTCTTGCTCTCATGAATATACATATTATTTATTTTGTCGAACTGGTTATTACTTATAGATGGGAAAGTTTTGATATTTTTGTGTATATAGTATCCAAGCACTGATTATGTTTTAGGTGTTTCAATTTATCCCTTGGTTTTCTTGATAGAGTATAATATGCAAATGATAGTTTTGTGGCCCTCCTTCCCAGTTTGTTTCTTAATTCTGTTTCATGTCTTATTGTACTAACTAGGACTTTGAGAAAAATGTTAAATTGTAGCAAGAGAAAAAATTGTATTAGGGATAGTGAGCTCTGTTGTCTTGCTTCTTACTTAATAGGGCTGCTGCTAGAATTTTGTTAATATTACCCGTTACTGTTTTTCCAATATTTTATTGTGCAGTTTTTATACAGTGAAGCTGAAAGAACTTTACAGTGACCACTTAGATTCTATCATTAACACTTTACTTGGTTTTTTTTTAATTAATAATTTTTATTTTTCAATTACATTTGACATATAACACTATATTAGCTTTAAGTATACAACATAGTGATTAGACATTTATGTAATTTTCAATGTGATCTCTCTGATAAGTCTAGGACCCATCTGACTCCATACAGTTATTACAATATTGTTGACTATACTAGAGGTCCGGTACACGGTGGGGGGAGGAGGGTATCCCTCAGCCTGGCCTGCACCCTCTCCAGTCCAGGACCCCATGGGGGATGCCCAACTGCCAGTTTAAGGCAAGCCCACAGGACATCCCTCTCACAATCCAGGACCACTGGCTCCTAACCAGTCACCTGCCTGCCTACCTGATTGCCCCTAACTGCCTCTGCCTGCCTGCCTGATTGCCCCTAACCCCTCTGCCTGCTGACCTGATCGCCCCTAACTGCCCTCCCCTGCTGGCCTGATCGCCCCTAACTGCCCCTGCCTTGGCCCCCGCCACTGTGGCTTTGTCTGGTAGGAGTACTGGACGACCAGAAGATGTCCAGTCTATCTGGTCTAATTAGCCCATTACCTTTTTATTAGTATAGATTCTCTATGCTGTACTTTATATCTCTGTAACTATTTTTTTTTTAATTTTATTTTTCAGTTAGTTGACATATAGCATTATATTAGGTTCAGGTATACAACATAGTAATTAGACATTTATATAACTTATGAAGAGGTCACTTTGATAAGTCTAGCACCCATCTGATGCTATACAGAGTTATTACATTACTAGAGGCCCAGTGCACAAAATTTGTGCAGAGGGGATGTGTGTGTTCCTCAGCCCAGCCCACACCCTCTCCAATGTGGGACACCTCTCATAATCCAGGACTGCTGGCTCCCAACCACTCACCTGCTTGCTTGCCTTATCACCCCTAACTGCCCTCCCCTGCCAGCCTGATCACTCCTAACTGCCCTCCCCTGCTGGCCTGGGTCCCCCCAACTGTCCTCCCCTGCAGGCCTCATTGCCCCCAACTGCCCTCCCCTGCTGGACATCTTGTGTGTTGGAGTGATTGTCAATTTGCATATTACTCTTTTATTAGATAGGATTATTGACTGTGTTCCTTATGCTGTACTTTACATCCCTATGACTATTTTTATAACTGGCAATTTGTTATAACCAGTGTTTTAAACTCTGTATCTGATAGATGGCATGCCTCCATTTTGTTCTTTTTCTGGAGTTTTGGCATTTTTTATTTTCATTTGTGTTTGGCTGCCTGCCTATGTTTCTTTCGATGTTTTAGGTAGACCTGCTACATCTCCAGATGAGAGAAGAGGCCTTTTGTGGGTGTCCTGTGGGGGCCCAGTGGTACAGTCTCCCTAGCCAGCTTAGTTAGTTAGATGCTCCAGGGGTGTCCCTTATGTGGGTTTTGTATGCTCTTCTGCTATAGTTAGTGGAACCTGGATTGCTATTGGCACATTAGTTGGTGGGATTGACCCTCCTGCTGCCTGGCTTTGAGGGCTGACTGTGACTACAGTGAATGAGCTGTTTTGTGGGAGTTGCTTCAGCAGGTCTCTGTTAGTGGAGCTGGTTGGGTGGTGTTCTGGTGTGGCCTGAAGCCAGCCACTGGGTGTGTTGGCTGTGGAACCTCCTTGGAGAGGCTTCGGGACAGATCAGAGTCAGCTTCTGCTTGTGCCTGGCTTAGGGCTGGCTGTGTGTTAGGAGCTGCAACATTATCTGCCACTTATGCTGCGCTTGAAGGCACTTGGGGGGGTTGTTCGGAGAACCTAAGCCAGCTGCCGCTAGTGTCAGGCTTAGCACCCTTTGGTGGGCACCACTGTGTGAGCTGAGACCACTACTACTTATGCCGAGTTTCTGGCTATTTAATTGAGGCTAATTTCCAAGCCCAAACTGGTCACTGCTTATGCTAGGTGTGGGGCTACCAGAAGGGAGTCACAGTGCCAGTTGAGACTGGTCGCTGATTTTTGGGCTTGAGGTAGCTTAGCAGGAGGTACAGGGCACACCAAGTCCAGCTGCTGCTAATTTGGGGTTTGTGGACCTTGGAGAGATTTTTGGGAACGAGGCAGGCGGCTATTCTCCTGTGAGAGTTTGGTATCAAGGCATCACCAGGGCAAGGTGAACAGTGTTAGCTAGCCTAATGGAGAGCTCAGATTTGGCACCCATCAGTACTGGGCCCACTGAGTTGTGGGAAGGTCCAACAAAGGAGCAGTGGCGTTAGCCAGCACTTCTGTCTCCAGAGTGAACTGTTCCAGTCCTTTCTCCTCCAGCCCCCTCCTTGCAGTTACTCATTTTACTTTCCCCTCTGTGTTCCTGGCTTTTGAACTGCTGTACCTTTGCTGTAGCTTAGGAAAAGGGTTTGTGAGCCAGTGTGCTGTACTCAGGCCTTTAGTTAAGGAGATGCCTAGGTCTATAGCAGTCCTCCATCTCACCCAGAGTCCCTGTTGACATCCCTTGCTCCTCCGGGGGGACCTCTGCAGCTGAGAGATCCCTCCTGATTCTTAACTGCCACATGTGAGTTTGGGTCTTACCCATTCTGAGTCTGCACCTCTTCCTCCCAGTCATGGCTGCTTCTTTATATCCTTAGTTGTAGGACTTCTGTTCACGTAGATCTCCATGAGAGTGGTTCTATAATTTAGTTGTAACCTTGATGTGGTCATGGAGGAGGCAAGCACAGCATTAACCTACTCTGCCGTCTTTACTGTACATGCTTTATTACATATCTCTGAGCAGATTTTTGTTGACTCATACCAACATGGGTAACCTGTGTGATGTGTTACAGAAATATTTATCTATATTTAATGTTCCAAGATTTAAAAAACAAATGATGCACTTATTGAAGATGCAGATGAATATACCACTCTATTAGCTCATTTGTTATCAAAGAGTAGCCAATCTAAAAACATTCAGGAAAGCTTTGAAATGGGAAGATTTTATAAAACTGTTCAAATGAAGAACAGTGTTAACCATCAAAAAGAGGCAAGAAGTCCAATTTGGATTATAAAGAAAAAGGGTAAAGTTAGAATTTTTCAGTACTTGACTAGACTTTCTAGAAAAGAAATTGCCTTATTCAGGTGACAGACTGTTACTTTCAGAAACAGCTGCTTGCTTCAGTCTACTTGCCAGGTGGATGCCTGTAGTAAAATTAAGTCTATCAAGGTATGACAGTGAATCACATTATCTCTAAGACCATTCCCTTTATTTTTTTTTGTACTTACTCTATTTACCCTGGTATATTAGTTTCCTAGGGGACATAACAAATCTCCACAAACTGGGTGGCTTGAAACAACAGAAGGATTTTCCCCTCATCGTTCTGGAGGCCAGAATCCGAAATCCAGGCATCAGCAGAGTCAGTTCCCTTGGGGCCCCTGGCTGTTGCCCCGCTCCTTGGCTTACAGGTGCATTCCTCCAGGGTCTGCCTCCACTTACACATTGTCCTCTTTCTGCTTGTGCTCTTTTCTTTTTTCTTACAAGGACGCGGTCATTGGATTTAGGGCCCAGTGTGACCTCATCTTATCCTTACCATAATTGGGTTTGCAAAGATTACTTTCTGAAGTTCTAGGGGGACATGAATTCTGAAGTAACACTATTAAGCCTGCTACACCCAACAACTTCCTACACAAGCAGTAGTTGAAAGAGCAAGGACCTGGGCTTCAAAAAGCTCCTCTCGTGCCCTAGCCAGCTCTGTAACTTTGGGGAAACTTGTCATTGTCCCGGTTCTCAAATGCGGAGGTGTTCAGTGAGTAATCTTCCCAGATTCCTATTTGCCCTGAAGCCCACGTTAAATGAGGAGTCATGTGCAGAGCTGGTTTCTAGCTCCACCCCTCTTACTTCTTTCCGGTCCTTGATTGTTTCTTTGGGGTTTTTAAAGGTATGAGTAGTATCAGAGGGGCTTTGGCATCTTTGGATAAAATGTAGAATATTACTATTCTGGTCTGTAAGTGAACTGAAGGTATTCCTTATGGATTAACAAAAGAGAATTGGTGTATTTAAAGAATGTCTCCCCATTCCTTTTGTCTCTGCCTCCACTCTGTTTAAAAACAAAAAGAGAGAAGAAAACATTTTAAATTACTTTGTTGCCAAAGATTATTTAACACTCTCAGATAGGAGATGGGACAAATAGGTTCCAAAGTGTTTTAGTTTAATATTCTCTTCTTCAGTAATTGTACTAAGTGATGAAGAAATGCATGTGATTGTAGATAGTGGGCAGTGTCTGACAATCCTGATCTGATTTATTGCAATGGTTAAAGCTTAAAATCTCTCTTCAGGAGAGATAGTTCACATAAAGGCACAGAAAAAAACAATGTTCGTTTGCATGGCATTATTCCTTGCGTAAGAGTCAGTCCTGTCTCTTTTGTGTGCTCACTAAGGCACAAAAGGAGAAATTTCTGGCTGCAATTTTTATAGACTTCAGTGTTATTGAAATGAAAGTGCTTCAAGGACATTTCCATTTGTTACTAGCTTATGGTTTCTCATCTCATGTAAATTATTTTGCCACTCTTCATTTTAATTCTTTGCTGTCATTGTCTGGCAAAACCATCATTTGGTTTCTCTCTGTGAAGATATTCACCGATTACTCAGCTGACAATGTCCTTTGTTACAAAAGCATAGTATCCTGTGGATTTATTTTATCACTTTTTTATTGTTACCTGTAGGTTTCTGTATATTTCTTCCTCTTTTTTATCTTAGAAAATGTCTGGGGCTATAAACATTCTTACATGGACAGAAGTATGTTTTGCACTCTAGAGTTCTAGTTCAGACACAGTCCCTTTAAGAGTCTCAGAGCCAAGTTCTACAATGTATCTACCTGATAACTATAGAACTACCTATTCTTTCAACATAAAGGTTAAAATGCTTGAAGGTGAATAATAACTAGTGTGTACTCCCTAAGGCTATTGGGGGCAGGGGACAGGTGCCTAAACCTGGGAGGTGAGGCTGTCTTGAATGAGTTTTATTACCATTCTGAAACATCTCTTGAATCTTACCTTTCCTCTCTCTTTCCATGCCTCAGCCTACTTCATACCCTCTCCTCAGCTATTGCCACAGCTGCCTGGCTTCTGCCTCTGGTATCACCAGAGGTATTTCCCTACAAAAATAAGTTTGGTTATGTAATATCCCTGCTTAAAAACTTGGACCCAATGTTTTTCTTCATTTTGTTCTCATATACAGTATATTCCACACACACCAGACTCCTTCCCATTTCAGAACATTTTAAGCTCTTTTCCCTACCTACCCCCTTTCTTCATGCACAGTGCTTTCTCTGCCTCCTGTTACTTCTCTCCACTCACCCTCCCTGCTGTTTCTTTATGACCCTGCACAAACATTAATTCCTTTCTGCTCCCATATTTATACTCATACCACTAATATAGTCCATTTACAATATTTATAATGTGTTTCATTACATGCATGTATCCCCTGGTGACTACAATAGGAAGATTTGTCTGTCTGGTTTTATCTTCGCGACCATTTAGCTAATTGCCAGCTATAAACTAGGACTCATTCCATATTTTGGGGTGACTAAATGAATGATTAATCAGTGTCCAAACTGAAAATCATTACACTTATTTCCTATCTTCATTAATAGTGATTGGTTCTATACTATTAAAAAATAACACTATACAAATATAATTGTATTTGGCTATATCTTAATCTAAAACCCCTGAATGTAATGTTAACGTAAAAACATTTAAACCTGTAAAGAATTTTTGTGAGTTTATCTGAGCCAAACTGTTGACAATTGCTGGGAAGCAGAATCTCAGTGGATTGGGACAGTGCCCTGGAGAATGGCGGTTTTTCACCTTGTTTTATACATTACAATCAAAAGAGGAGACATGAGTTACATGAAATCCATTGGTGATAGATTAGGGAGATGGGAGAAAGCAAAGCGGGGAAACCTCTGGAATTGAATAAAAAGTAAAATGATAGACAACATGCTTTGTTTACATAGGTAGGCACAGGATTGTTAACAGTCAACAATTAACATGGTAACAATAACAGTGAAGGAACTAATGGTCTCTGTCCAGGCACCCAGTTGCACTTGGTTATGCCCTGAGGGGTCTGGAAAAAAGTTACCCAGACATTTCATAGCTATGTTATTTTAGACGCAAAACGACAGTGGGCTCAGTTAAAGTATAGATTGACCTTGTCATTGAAAATTTGGGCCTAGGACATGACTACCCACCATAACTGCTTTTAATTAAAGTTTAATTTCAGACCATCCTTTGTGGTTAGTTTAAGTCTTAAAGTTTGCAAGGCTGCCGTGCAGGCCCTCCCTGAGCTTGTCAGGTTAGCATGTGGCCCCTTTCGTCCACAGTACCTAGAGAAGATAATGTACAATATGTCGAAATTCCAACTGGCTTTTTCCTAAAAGAGATATTATTGGTTTCATTAAAAGTCTTAACTGAGCAGGCCAGTGTGGTTCACTGATTGTGTTGATCCATGAATCAGGAGGTCACAGTTTGATTCTCCATCAGGGCACATGCCCGGGTTGTGGGCTCAATCCCCAGTTAAAGAGCATGCAGGAGGCAGCTGATTGGTGATTCTTTCTCATCATTGATGTTTCTAACTCTCCCTTCCTCTCTCTGAAATCAATAAAACTTTTTTTTCAAAAGTCATAACTGAAACCACTGTTTTCACCTTTGTTTCCCTGTTTCATTTTTTTTTGTTCCTTCATGTATTCATTTATTCAAACATCTGTTGATGAAATAGTTACTTATTGAATATCTGTTACAAGCCAATCCGATTCCTTGGACTTAGAAAGCTCCTCTTGTGAGTAACTACATAAAAACTATAGTTATTGTTATCTTTATTTTTTTAATATATATTTTATTAATTTTTTACAGAGAGGAAAGGAGAGGGATAGAGAATTAGAAACATCGATGAGAGTTATCGATCAGCTGCCTCTTGCACACCCCCTATTGGGGATATGCCCGCAACCAAGGTACATGCCCTTGACTGGAATCGAACCTGGGACCCCTGAGTCTGCAGGCCGACGCTCTATCCACTGAGCCAAACCGGTCAGGGCTATTGTTATCTTTAATTCTTCCTTTTTTCCTGAGCAATTAACAAATGTTCTCTTTCGGAGCACATGTGAAAAACACTTGGGAGATTTTTGTTGACATTAAATTCAGATAAGTAGAATATGTGGTGGTGACCATATCAGTTATTGTCATATCAGTAATGGGATACTTCCGGGATAGTGAAAGGGAATGTGTTAATAATACAAGACAACAGCATTATTCAGACAAGCCAAGATGTACAATCACCCTATAAATAACTCCTATAGTCTAATCAGATTGTATTACTAGTTGCCTTCTGTTTTCTAAGTACAGCTTATGTTTTTATGCCTTTGTATCTTTGTCTTTATTGCTAACTTTGCCCTTTCCTCTCCAATGACTGGAGCCTGTGCATCCTTCAGAAGCTGCACAGATCAGTAAGTTTTCCTGATCAGCCTAGTCCATACAGATATCTCTCCACCCTGAATTTATTTAGCATTCTTTTATATACTTTATTAGCAACTAGATTTATTCTAGTTTGTCATAGTTATGTTACTATTTTCACTCCTTTTGCTGTTCAACTTTTTCATATCTTCCTCCTCACCTGAACCACATGTTCTTAAGATCAAGGTCAATATTTTGAACTTACATCTACTCCTCAAGTACAGTGCCTTGTTCTTACTCATGTTATACATTTTTGTAGAATATTTTATTTCCTGCCAAAAAAAAGCTCTTCCACTTTGCCCTGGCTGGTTTGGCTCAGTGGATACAGTATCAACCTGTGGACTGAAGGGCCCCAGGTTCAATTCTGGTCAGGGGCACATGCCTGAGTTGCAGACTTGATCCCCAGTAGGGGGTGTGCAGGAGGCAGCCAATTAATGATTGTCTCTCATCATTGATGTTTCTATCTCTCTGTCTCTGAAATCAATCTAATCTAATAAAAGAGAAACATGCAAATTGACCGCACCTCCACTATGCCCCAAGCCACATTCACCAGCCAATCAGAGTCACTATATGCAAATGAACCCAACCAAGATGGCGGCTGGCAGCCACAGAACTAGAGTGAGCAGGAGCCTTGGTTGCCCTGGCAATGGAGGAAGCCAAGATACCCATTTGCCCTGGCTGGCTGTGGCCTCCGCTCAAGGCAACAAAGTTTCAATTATAGAAGATAAATAAATCCCAGATACCTGCTTCCAGCCAGCCTCACTGGGAGCTTGGGTCGCTGGGGGTAGTGGCCAGCCTGCAAGCAGCTGTCAGCCCCTCACCCAAGATAGCCACACCCTAATGGGGTGAGGGTCCCCACTGGGGGACTTGACCAGCCTAAAAACAGCCATCAGCCCTTCATCCAGGCTGGCCAGACACTCCAGCAGGGACCCCCACCCTGAAGGGACTGTGGCCAGCCTGCAAACAGCTATCAGCCCCTCACCCAGGCTTGTCAGGCACCCCAGTGGGGACACCCACCCTAAGTGGCTGTGGCCAGCCTTTAAGCAGCCATCAGCCACTCACCCAGACTGGCCAGGCACCCCAGCAGGACCCCCTCCCTGAAGGGGGTGTGGCCAGCCTGAAAACGGCCCTCAGCCCCTCACCCAGGCTGACCAGGCTCCCCAGCAGGAACCCACCCTGATCCGGGACACCCTTCAGGGCAAACCAGCTAGCCCCAATCTGTGTACCAGGCCACTGTCCTATATAATAAAAGGGTAATATGCAAATTTACCCTAACAGCAGAACCACTGGGAATGACTGGTCACTATGACACACACTGACCACCAAGGGGGCAGACGCTCAATACAGGAGCTACCCCCTGGTGGTCAGTGCGCTCCCACAGGGGGAGCTCTGGCTGACGGCTGCCAGTACAGCAGTGGTGGTGGGAGCCTCTTCTGCCTCCTCAGCAGCGCTAAGGATGTACGACTGCAGCTTAGGCCTGCTCCCTGCTGGCAAGTAAACATCCCCCGAGGACTCCCTGGCTGCCAGAGGGATGTCTGACTGTCAGCTTAGGCCTGATCCCCCGTAAGTCAGCAGGTGGACATCCCCCGAGGGGTCCAGACTGCGAGAGGGCACAGGCCGGGCTGAGGAACCCCCCCAAAGTGCACAAATATTTGTGCACCGGGCCTCTAGTATTGTAATAATCACAGATTGTTTCAACTGAGTACTAGACTTACTGAGCTGATCACTTCGTAAGTCATATAGCCACCTAACTACTATGTTGTACACTTGAAACTAATGTAATATTGTATGCCAATATTAATTGAAAAATAAACATTTTTAAAAGAAAGGACTGAAGTTTTCTCATCAGAAATGAGGAATCCAAGTAAAATTGGGTTTTTAAGGAAACCGATTAGTTCTATTTAATGACTTTGTCCAAGAACACTTGGCACCTGAGAGAAGGATGAAGGAAACAAGTGGAAGGTGCTTTCTGCAGGATAGGAGACTGGCTGTGTAGGTATGGTGAGTGGCAGAAATGCTACCTGATCTAAGTTTCTCCTTAGGCATATTGTTACGCACAGGCTTAACAAAATGAAAGGTGAGGTCAGGAGAAAAGCAATAGATAAACAGATTTTTTTTTTAAGTTGGAGGGTAGGGAGTTAAGGGATTTAAGATTATAAAGAAAATGAAGAATACGTTAAAAGGAGGAATATGCAAGTAGAAAGTTGGGGAATTTCAGAATTTAAGTTTATAGAGGTAGATTTCTGAGTGTTGAGTCTAAAAAACAATCTTTCAAAATATAGATGGGAGCATATCTCTTGTGGCTTGAAAACCTGAATTTCTGGGTGAAGTCTTTGCTACTTCAAGAATAGGCAAGGCTCATCACAAACTGGACTAACCTACTTTTCCAGGCAAATGTATCCTCCTCTCTTGTGAACCCCATGTTCTTACCACGCTCTACACAGACTCCTGAAGGCCTTTACCTGCTTTGCCTTTGCACATGCTGTTCCCCTTGCATGAAATGTACTTCCTCCTCTTTGCCTTGTAAACTCTGGTGCATCTTCAAGCCTAACTCAGGTGGCACTTCCTCTGCCGGGTTTTTCCAGGCTCCTGCAAAAACCACTGAGCACCTCTTCATCTTTGCTCCCACAGTTCTCTCTAGACATCCTGTGGGACTTTACCACAAGTATATTGATCTATATGTCTCTCTGTTCAGTAGATTATCAACTCCTTGACGTCAGAACCTATCTCATTCTCTTCTTCACCTGTAGTGCAAGAACAAATAGTAGGTGTGTAGTATCTACTTTTGTTGTCTTTGCTGTGGAATTTTAAAGGAATGAATTAATCTGATGCTTCTCAAACGTTAACCAGATCACCTGGAGATTTTGTTAAAACTCAGATTCTGGGCCTGACCGGTGTGGCTTAGTTGGTTGAGAACTATCTCATGCACCCAGAGGTTGCCGGTTTGATTCCCCATTAGGACACATGCCTGGGTTGCTGGTTTGATCCCCAGTAGGGGGTGTGCAGGAGGTAGCCGATCAATGGTTCTCTCTCTCTTTCCCTAAAACTAAATGAAAACATCTAACAAAAAAAAAAAAAAAAGCCTCTGATTTAGTCTGACATCTTGCCTCTCTAAGCTCCCCGGTGATGCCAGTGCTGCTGGGCTTGTGGCACTCATCCAGGGATCCTTTGCCCAAGTAAATAGCAAAAGTGTAGTAGAGATAAAGCTCAATAGAAATGTGGGAGTGGAGCACTAATGGAGACAGAGACTTGAAAAATCCTCACTGTGAACAGTGGAGTCCTTAAAATGATAGTCGAAAACCACATGAGAAGAGATGCGTTTCATGGAATAAAGCAGGAGACCAGAGTGGGGGACGGTAGCTGAAAGGCTGAGATGATACAGTTCTATGACTTCTGTCTCAGGAAAGGAGGTGTCCAGTGCTGGCAGCTACTGTGTTGGGACTGCAGCCGGGGGAAGAGGAGTGGTGGTGGGGTTTGAGGGTTCACTGGAAGGGTTAGGGGCATCCCATGTTTACTCCAGATAGAATGGCACTTCTCCCAATGTGGACAGGAGTGTGAGGAGAGGGGAGGCCCCTCTTGAAGAAATGGGAGGCACCAGAATTTGACAAAAGATCATTTTCTGATCTTAAGTTTCCAGGTTCAAAGTATGAAAAAAAATATTTTAAACTCATAAATGACAGGAAAAGCAGCACTAACAAGCATTCTGCTCTCACATACAGCCTCACAGGTCTGATGATGGGTGCAGTCAACCCCATTTCGTTTGCACACTGTTGTGCAGAGGGTACAATAAGTACCCATGTATTGTTTAACAATAGAGGAAAGGCAAAAATAAAGAACTGTTACATCTCCTCCCACTAATCCCCTTCCCCCACCAAGAACTAATCAATATTTACCTCCTGATGCGTATTCTTCTAGCTTTTATCCATGCAAATTTATGTGCATAGACAGGAATTTTTCAAATTCCATCATGGTGCTTTTGCAGGCACATTATTCTGCAGACTGTTTTTCTCACTTAGGATAGGTCATAAACATTCCTCCAGGTCAATGGATAGAGCTCTAACTTGTTTTTTCCTCGTCATTTTAAAATAGCTGTGTATAAATATAGATGTCCCATAATTTGTTCTGCCATTCTCCCATTGATGGAAAATTGAGTAATTTCCAATTTTGACTACTACAGTATGACACACACGAAAACCCCTATTGTGACAGTGCCTCAGTAACAGAACTCTGGTTTTAGCCAGCCACCTATATCACCGTAGCTTTCGTATCAATGACATTTCTGAATGAAGCTTAGCAGTGGCTACGCCTGTGCTATCCAATGTAGTAGCCATTGGTCACATGTAGCTATTTAAATTCGCTAGAAAGTCACAGTAAACATTTACTTCCTCAGTCACATCAGCCTCATTTCACGTGTTCAGCAGCCACATGAGAGTGGTGGCCACCATAGGAGATAGCACAGCATAGACCATTCCACCCTCAGAAAATTCCACTGCACAGCCTGGACTAGACACTCTAATGCTACACCCTAAAGAAGGAAGTGTTTTTCATGGGCTGGTGTTGTAAGAGAGCAAATTTTAAAAAGTAAAAACTGTGTTTTAATTGGTTGCCTCTGCAGTTACTTCAATGAGAACCAATATCCAGATGAAGCAAAGAGAGAAGAAATTGCAAACGCTTGCAATGCAGTTATACAGAAGCCAGGTAAGGCAGCGAGCTGTGCCCTGCGGTGCAGCTCTCGGCTTCAGGTCCCCGCTTAGGACACAAAAGCCCTGACTCATCCGCCTCCGTGCTCTCCTCTGCCATCTTCCTGTGCAGAGTCGCGCCCTGTCCTGGCCAACCAGACTTCGTGGGGACGTGACCAGTCAGATGTTCATACGGGGATGTTTCCAGGGAGTGTCCCTGACTAAGATGCGAGACCTTGTAATTACTTTTTTAAGACTGTAGATTTCTTTTTCCAAAAAATAACATAAATGTATCAACTCCAAAATAGTTTAAATAGTTCATCAGGATTTGTTAATAAAAATGTTGGCATAGATTTAACAATTGTGAATCGTATAATTCATGACTGAAGAGAGAACTGTGTTTGGAGTTGGCTGTGGGAGGACTTCAGCCAGGAGGGACTGGGGGTTCCATTCTGAGGTCCTGCTCTCATGCAAGTCAGCAGGGCCACTTAAACACACTCATCCTCTCTTCCAGGTGCTACGATAGTCTGAATTTTACAATTTTTGTTACCAGCAACCATTCAGTTATGACAATCCATTAATGTGATTGACTTAAAGGCTATAAATTAAAGTATAAGTGCTTTATAATAATTAAATAGTAATTTATTCTCCCTTAGCTAGAAGGCTGACTGCTTAAAAGCCCAGAGCTTACAAACTCAGCTCCCACATCATCTATAAGTCCCATCCCTAAAGCTGTGGGAACTCCGACCCTTCCTGGAAAACACATTACCCTAGCTCATCAAGCCCTGACCTGTTTTCTGGTGTCTCCACCCACGTGGATTAAAGCTGAGACAGGAAAGGACAGGGTGGGAGGGAAAGGTACAGGTGGGTCCTTGTTGGCAAGCCTGGTGCCGTCCATAAGAAGGCACATTTGACAGCAAAGAAGATAATAAATCTAAAATGTACCTGCTCGTGCTGTGTTGCAGCATGGTTATAGTAATGGATGACTTAAGTAACCTTTAGTCTCCAAGAAAACATGAGACAGCAGGTAACTAGTTAGTGTAAGATCTGAAAGACGTACGTAAACCAGCTCTCTGGAAACCTGCTAAGGAATAGCACATTCGTCTAGAATGATGCTAATTAAACAAAGCCTCTGTGTGCGCTCCTGTGAACACCAGCCCTGGCAGACTGACCTGTGAGACCCTTTAGGATTGCATTACTACTGGGATTCTTTAAGGTTGCGTGGCTTTCTGAACTCAGGCATTTTATGTTCTTAGTTGCTATTAGTGTCTTTATTCAATAATAATTTGAGTATGAACATTGTACTAGGTGTTGCAAAAAAAACCCCCCAGAAACCTGTACCTGTTATTTCAATGATAAATGCAATCAAAAGAACTTTTAAAAAAGGAAAGTATTCCTTAAAATTAGTCTCAGATACAGATTATCTGAATTTTATTACATACATTCACAGGCAAAAAGCTGTCAGACCTGGAGCGAGTCACCTCCCTGAAAGTGTATAATTGGTTTGCCAACAGGCGGAAGGAGATCAAGAGGAGAGCCAATATCGGTAATGTATCAGGGAGGCTGCTCTCCTCTCGGGCGGCTAACACTGTCTATTGTAAGCGGGATTTCAAATTTAGAACTACAGGTCTAAAGTACCCCACATTTTAAACCTAATAGGAATTGCCTTATGTTTTTCTTTATTGTATTTTTAATAACCCAGTTAGTATTATTTAAAGTATTTGTGTTATAATAATAATGCCATTATTATTCCTAAAACTCATTGTTCTTAATGTTCTAGACTCTAGAATGAGACTTGGTCTCTGAGCAGTTACTCCTGTAGTGCATGTTAAAGATACTTGTAAGGTCTGGAGGGAGGGAATGGGATACCCTGGCTTCTTTGTTATTACTGAGTTGTGACCTCAGTATTAAGGAACATCTGATTATTAGAGTTTGAATGAAAGAATCTTAGGGAACATAGCAAAAGGCAGAGATTTAAAAAAGAAGGGAGCATTTAAAAAACTGATGAGCTTATGGAGGGGGTTGGTTTTGAGCTTCTGAAACTGTATTTCATTTTAAACTTACTCCCTCTTCATCATTACAAATCTCAAGCACTTTAACGAACCCCAAGATAGGAGGTCCGTGCTATTAGTTGGTAAGTATCAGTTAAGCACCTACCAGTCAACCACACAAACGCAGCTTACACAGCAGCAGGGGCCCCAGAATGCACACGTGCCCTGAACTCCATTTGTCTGCAATTTAAAAGAAACAGAACAGATCTAGGTTCTTGTTTAATGACTTTCTAATTCCTCAACACAGAAACTAATTCAGCATTTAGGCCATTATAATGCTGTAGCAGATAATTTAGGGATCTATTTGCTTTTTTCGAAGAAGCAGCAATCCTGGAGAGTCATGGGATAGATGTACAGAGTCCAGGGGGTCATTCCAATAGTGATGATGTCGACGGCAACGACTACTCAGAGCAGGTAAGTGGCTGAGCAGAGGATCAGGGTTACAGAGCGGGTGGGAGAGTATGACAACTCAATTCTGTGGTGCGTTTGGTATGGGTGGGGAAGAGGAGACAGTTTGATGTCCCTCCACACTGTACTCGCGTGTCTAGTTGGATTTTTGTGTAATTAGAAAGGAATGTGGTAAGATTCAGTTGTCCTGTTGAATTTGTGAGAAATTTTTATTCACCCACATGGATTTATTGTCATACAACAGGATACTTGGCAAGTACGCAATGGGGAGGAGGAGGAGGGAAGAAGTTCAGAGGGAGTCAGAGAAGCAGAGAAGGTAGAAGAAGAGAGGAGGATCTGATCCAAACAAGCAAGTTACACCATTCACCACACACACACTCACTGTTTGAGAAACATTAGGGGCTGCTGGGTAGCTGTACCCACGCCTAAGCACCACCGATGGCGCACAGTGGAAGGCCCCACCCCCACGCCCCATTGCAGTGGGAACCGTGTGCTGAGATGAGTGGTTCTTCCAGAGTCTCCGGCACATTGACACACACACCCTCTCATAAATGCATGTCCTGTACCTCACCCGACTTATTCTTCATTGCCTGGGGGCAGAAATATATTTAATTGTAGCCACTGGATGGAAAAATTCAGTAACTAAGGATGTGGGAAGATCCCCACCCCCCATATCTTTTGACAGATTTCATTTATATTTTTATAGGATTGGAAATTCATTTCCATTTGGAATGTGGTCTCTTCTCCTGAACCACAGAAAGGAAACTTTCCTATGGCGTGTGCCCCTCCCTTGCTCCTCAGCCAGCTCTTAAATCCCGCCCACTGCTCCTTCTGCCTCCGCAGTCACAGCCAGTTCACAGACACTGCGAGATGCCTGCCTTTCCATGCCCAACCCTCTCACCACCTGAGACCAATCCATGAGAAGGAGAATGAAACAGCTCCTACTTTCCCGGGGACCTATTCCTCTCTGGGCACCTCATCGTAGCTCCACATTGCCCCTAGAGGGTGTTTGGAAGTCTTCCTCATTGGAAACATTCCTGGTATTTTAGTCTATGGTGTAGAAGAGTCATCTCCATGTTTTTTCCAGTTCCCCCAAGGGCAGCATATCCCACCCTTTTGTCCCCTGAAGGGATGTACCTTCTCCAAAACTCTTTGATGCAGCTTTCCCCTGAAGGTGGGAAACCTACCCATTATGGTAACCCAGATTCAGTGCCATAAATGCAAGGCCAGCAGCCCTCCTGGGCAAGTTTCCTCCCCAGCTCTACGGTTCACACCTCAGTGTGGGAAGGGAGCTTGCACTCCAGCTAAGGCGGCCGCTTCCTGCACAGCAGAAGGCGCTGCACACACTCCCAGAGCTGACCCACAGTGACGCTCCGTGTTGTTGTCGAGAGTTGGTTATTTTTTACAAAAGTGCAGTTTTATCCATAAGATGTTGGTGTCTAACTTCCTGTCTAGTTCTCTCAGTTCAGTGGAAAGATACCACGAATTCTAATAATCCATTTGTAAAAGCGCCATCCAGAATTTAATAGCTCACTATCATGGCCTTCAGTGACTAGTGCTCTGTTTTTTTGCAAAACTAGAATGAGCCAGATTTTATTATCATCACCAGCAATCGTCCTGAAAGAAGGAATACAATGCACAGCAAGAAAAATCTTGTTTGTGGGATCCTAAAACTGTCACCCAAAATCTCTGGACTATCCATTCAGTGTCTACTTAAATGCATTTTGCCCCACTCAGTCCTGAGCCCCTGCCCTTCTCTCCTCTGCCCCCAGCTGCTCTGCCTCCCCCTTACCCAGCATGCCTTTCTGTGAGCTGGAGATTGTTCCTGTCTAACATGTGTTTCTTATCCCTGCATGTCTAGGATGACAGCACTAGCCACAGTGACCACCAGGACCCCATCTCACTAGCTGTGGAGATGGCAGCCGTCAACCACACCATCTTGGCATTGGCCCGACAAGGAGCCAACGAAATCAAGACAGAGGCCCTGGATGACGACTGACCGGGGAGGGCGACCGTGAGAGTAACTTAGTTTAGACGTAGCACCTTAGCAGACTTTCCTCGGTCCTTAACACGTGTTCTCACAGTATAACTTGCAGTTTCTTGTATGTCAGTTAGCCGTTAGGGTCTTCTTGTTCTGTGAAGATGGCATGGTGCCCTCAGCCTTTGCATATACTCTCTCAGTATTAATTCCCGGTAAATAATAAGCAACCAACCAACCACACTTCCCTCTCCCGGCCCCAAGGCTAGAAATTTCGCTGCTCTGTCTTAGCATTCCAAGAAAGTGCTTCCAGGTATTTAGGTAGCCCTCCGGGCCTCAGACACTAGGCTACATGCAAACCGCGGGTGCCGTAGATCCCTGTCCCACCGTCTGTCCCTCTTCCCTCCTCGGCTGATAGGATTCAGGCTGAGGCAGTGTGGCCCGGGACTGATGGCCCAGGTGGGGAGTGTCCACAGTGAAAGGAGCACTGAAGCCCCACCTCAGGGTGGGGGTCCCTGATTTCTAGCTTCAACAAGCCGTGCCTCACAACAGTCACACTGGGGCTGGTGACACTTGTCTGGGCTGCGTTGGAACTGCAGCGGGCGAGCTCCAGCTCAGATTTAGGTGATGGTAACATGCCTGACAGACATCCAGTCCTCTCACAGCTGTGACTCAGTAGATAAAATACTGCCTTCTGCCTTTGGGACCATGATTAAAACAAAAAAAAGACAAAAGTAGAAGTTATTTAAAAACACCCCCGTTTGCGAGGCACTGGGAAGTGACATGAGCTGACGTCTGTGGAAGCCACGTCCAGCTCTCAGAACCACTGTCAGGCGTGGCGCGGGCCGTGCCTGTCTGGGAAAGTGCCGGAGGTCGTCAGGAGCTGCTTTGCCTCCTGTGTCCCCTTCCTTGCCGCCAAAAAAGTCAAGGACAAAGCTAAGGTCAAAAATGAGTGAACGAACGTTCAGTCTTTGTGTCCATCAACTGAAGCCTCCTCGACGTGAGGGGTTTAGAGGACTTTACGGTGGGTGTTGCTGACTGACTTCCACAGATGCTAACACTTCCAACACAGGAGCAGGAAAAATGGGACGTTTGCCGCTTAGACGGTGGGTCTGTGTGACATGACGGGTGTGACTGCTTTGATGTTCTCTTTACTCTGTCCTTGGAGCTGTGTGAAAAGCTGTATTGCTACAGGCAATTTATTTAATAATTGGAAGCCATATTGATAATGGATGTGGTAATATTTGTAAAGTTTAATCTTCTTTAAGCAGCAGTAACCTAATGGAATTTTTTTCCTTGATCACATATGTAGCACTTTTGTTACTTCTTAAAGATATTTATATTTGATAAATCTTTCTTTCATTTTGAGAACTCAAAATACCAAACAGTGAACTTGCGTTATAAAGTCACCCTGTGATCACCTTGTCATCTAGTAGCAGAAATGATGAACTATTCATGCATCGAAGAAAATTACATCTGCTGGCCCTGTATGAAAATGATCTCTCAGCATCCCGATTAAATGACACTGTCACTGCGGTAAGGAAATGGCCCTCCCCTCGGGTGTCAGCGAAGGGCGTGTCTGAGAGGGGCACTTGCTGGCTGCTCTCACCCAGTCCACCTCGCCTTCCTGCAGACAATGGGGCCAGTGTAAGGGGACTGTGGGCCCTTTTGTCCATTACCTGAAAACGGCTTTTAAGATAGAAGGTGCCATTTCCTTACCTCCCCTCCCCACAAGTGTATTCAACTTAAAACCATTGAGAGAGTGAGACTTACTGACCTTCCTTTTCCTTTCTCGCTAGTGAGATACTGCATGTCCGCCAGTCTTTCGCTCCGCTGTAGGCACGTGCTGAGGCCACCAGCTCGTGTCTGTGAGCCCCACTTACGTCAGTGTGAGCCAGCCTCTGTGTGGGCGGCACAGTGCCGCTGTGGGTCTGTGACTTAAGGAGCGGTCGACAGGGCCTGGCCTGCTCCTGTCCGTGGATTTCAGGGGGAAATGTATATACGTTTTCACTTCCAAGAATTGAAGTAAAATGGAGTAGCCTTTTCTGTTTTACTGTGTTACTTGAACCAACAGATTGAAGAGTAGCATGTGTTATTCTCAGGAATGATCCCCACTCATTTTCTTTCTTGCTGTTTGACCTTTCATTTGGATTAGGAGATTGTGTTTTCTTCCCTTTTATATGACTTAGAAGAACTCTAACTTGTATCTTCCCATTTCTGTGGAATTTTGTTGGCTTATTCTAGGCTGAATCAGAAAAAAGGGGGGGGGGAATACACTGTCTGTCAAGCCACATCCATGATTGATTATTGTAAGGAGATTGTCATCATTGATAGCTTCCTTATGATGGGATTGCTCGTCTCATTAGTTCTTGCTGGTCTTTTTAAGGAAACGGACTCTAACTGTTAAGACAGCTGCAGTTTCCAAAGAACTACAGTGATTGCCAGAAAGGAGCTAAAGGGTTTCTTGTTTTAAGACCTTTAAGGAAGGAGGGGAGAAACAAAGAAGAAAGAAAGGCGAGTGAGTATCCAGAGGCAGTACAGGCCCCGCCTGGGATCTGGAGGAAGGAAGGAACGTGCCCACCACTTGGGGCGCATCCGGGTGGATTTCGTAGAAGCAGGGGCTGCTGGCTGGCTCGTGCACTGCCTTAGGTGCTCTTGCTTCTCACCAGGAGTCGACATTTAGTTCTCTGGGCCTGTTGTTTTTTTGTTTGTTACCAGATTCAATTCCACTCTCTTGTCCAAGTTACCTTAGTTATTATAATGGCATATGGAGTTGCCACTAATTTGTAATATTTTTGGATGGTAATACTTTCTCTGAAGTTTTTTTAGGTTTGAGATGTGATAGTAAAGTAGAAACCCTAAACTGCAGGGAATAGCTGGGCTCTTAAGGAACCCCCTGCTGTTCCCGCGCTGGTCCCTCTCCTCTCCCTTCATGGTGGGCTTTCTCCAGGGCTAAGCTCCCTGTGTGAGGAAGATGAGAAGGCAGGGGGTAGGGGCTTGCCCAGTTCATGTAACTTGTATTATTTTAAGACGTCATCAGATTACTGTGGTCACATGGGTACACGTCCTTTCTAAAACAGCCTTACAAAGGGACCTTTTAATGATGGACCATCCTAATGAGACTGCCTCTCCGTCAGTAACTCTGATGTTCCGTGACAGCCAGGGAAAACATCCAGTCCACTCTTACCTGAGATGGCTAGTGCAGCGAGGACCAAATAGCGTCTTGGGGCAGAGGAGTGTGGTCACCGTCCACCTGCCCGTGGACGCTGTGGTTCCTGCACATTGCCACTGGTGGGACCGCCCGCCCTGCCCCCACATTCCCATACCCGTCACAGGAAGGAGGGCCTGGAGCGGGAAGACCCCGAAGAGCACCTTTACTCAGCTGGGTAGAGGTGACCACCTAAAAAGATGTGAATGAGGAAAAGCTCATAAACATGAAGTATGTAGACCAGGACTCCAGTCGGGTGGACGGCAGGCAGTCCAGGGGTCACAGCAGCTCTGCTGGGCCAGGCATCCAGATCATTTTACCTCAGAGGGGACGGCTTGAGCGCGCAGACACTGGTTTCGTTTCTGCATTTGCCCTTTGTCTGTACAAATTTCTCTCTTGGATCCCAACCTTCAGGCATCAAGTGTAGCTGCTCTCCTTTCATGGGGACCTCTGGTCACATCCTTCGTCGGAACAGCAGCTCTTCCGTTGCCTCGGCTCCAACACGGAGCCTCATCTCGGGCTTCCTGGCTGGAGCTGGTTTCCAGGGCAGGAGTGCGGCGCATCTCCACTCCTCCTGCCTCTCAGCCCATTTTTTTTTAACCAGCTACATATCCATTGACCGGCTACATTCTCTCTTCCCATAACAGTGGAAGTAATCCGTTTTCCATAAATAACCTCCCATTCCTGTCCTAAAAATGTGAACTTCAAGTCCTTTCTCTTTGTTCTGAAAGGTGTGGTAAGAAGCACTCTTCCCATTTAGCTCGTCTCTACCCCTCCCCCCCTCCTTTTTTTTTTTTTACAGAGAAACCACCAGAGTATTTCCCCCCAATGAGTCTCACAGATTCTTAGGCAATAATTGTCTTGTTGGTGATCTGTGCGTGGCAACACGTCCACCAAATAGCTCTGACCCTCCACTGTGTGTTGGTTTTCTGTGTTACTCTCACCTGTGATTTAAATCTCATGCCATTTTGTCGTCGTTGTGTTAGTGATGTTTCACTACTGCATTTATCAGGGCTGTGCTGAGCCCAGCCAGATCCACAGATAGCTTTACTGAACCGGCTCTGTCGGGATTTCCCACATGGACGCAGGGCATGTTGGCCAGTTCCTCCTGGTGTGTCCTTTAGTGGTGTCGGGGGTGCTGCAGGAGTGGCATGCGGGTGGAGTGACGAATGTGATACATGCCTTGCTGTGTGCTCGCTAAATAGCAGGGATGCTTTCTCAGGATTTGGGGATCGGTTGTCAGCCATACGGAATTTGGCAAACTGAGCTGCATGCCATGAAACCGTTTACTGCCCCTTCGTTTCCAGGGTCTAATTTACGTCACCTCGTCAGGCCTGAGCTACCCCAGGGGGAGGGACTGCACCTCCCGAGGACGGAAGGTCTTCCCAGGAGGCAGCCATGGCTGGCCAGGTGTCCAGGGCGGGCCTCCCAGGCGGGGCGCGCAGTGCAGGACCCTTCTCCTCTGTGCTGCGCGCTCCTCACAAGGAGAGGTTTCCTTACCGCTCTCGGGGGAATGAGGGTGGTGGGAAAGGCTTTCTTGTCATCGAGCCTAAGAAGCCATTCGCCGAATTCCGAAGCTCCTCTGGCAGCAGGTTGGGCTGGGAAAGGCTGCTCGCAGTTCTCTCTCCCAGCTGAGGCCAAGGTTGGCTCACTGGCCTCGGGGCACAGCTTCGTTCGTGTCTGTGCACATTCAAAAGCTAGAGTTTATAACTGAGAAGTTTCCACATGAGCATCATTCCTCTTTCTTGGTGGGGAAGAGAAGTAGCAGCAAGAAGAAAGCTAAGGGCCTGAGAAACCCGGTTTCCTATAACGTTGGTTTTCTTTTGTGAGCAAGAAGGGAAGGAACAGAGAAGAGAGGGAAATAGCTCTGCACCCGACGGTCTCAGATCCCCTTCTTATCGCCGCTCTCGGGATCCCAGACGTGTGTATCCCTGGACTCCTTCCCATCATTCCTCCGGTGGCACTGGGGCCAGGCCGTGAGCAGAACTAAATCTAGCTGATTCCGCTGAAGTGAGAGCTAATGGCACTTTTCACACCAGAGTTTACACACGTTTCACACCTCGTCTCATTAGCCAGCTCCCTGAGAACAAGGGGAAGCTCTGCAGGCACTTTGCCTTTCTGTCCCAACGCGTCACTTTGACTTGGCGAGTTCTTGCATCAGTTTGCCCGGTGTTGTCCCCTCCGGTGGGCGTCTGTGCCCACGGCATTGCCTTCGTGGGGCAGCAGCCAAGGGCACAGTCGCCACCTGCCACATGCTGGCCGAGCAGGGCCTGTGCACACAGCTCGGCACGCTTCATGCATCATTTTCATTCTCTCCCTTTAAAATAAAAGTGGCTGAACAGCCATAATTAACTCTCAAATTCACATTGGTGTGCTGTGATCAAACGAAGGTTTGCCTGAATCCTTTCAACTTGTAACCATGGTAATTGAGGGGGTGGCACAGAATGAGTATATAAAAATATGATGACAATTGTTCTGAGTGACTGAGTGTCCTCCTGACTGTAATTAGCTGCCGTGGCGAGCTATGGATTGGCATGGTCATAATTAAAAGGGCTTCTGTCCTCTGTGCGATGGAAAGCGGCAGCTCCCCCACCCTGTTCCCTTCAGCACGATGCTCCCCCAGAACATTGGGGGCTGCAGCTCAGTAAACGAAGTAATGACAGGGTGTCTGTGTCCTCGCTGAGCGAGAGAAGGATTTGGAGATACTTTAGCTTCAAAATGGAAGCCTTTGGACATGGTTCCTCATTTGATTCTAAGTCTCTGAAACGCGCCTCCCGCATCAGTCCCAGCCTCCCACACAGGCGGTTAGTCGGAATCCCAACTGAGTCGGCCGCCGACAGGCCCTCCGGTAACCTCCGTCCCACTTGCCAGCGTCTGCTCCTGACCTGACCCGAGCCATTTATTGCTTCCCCAGACCCCTAAGATTTTAAAAACGTCCTTGTTACTTGATATTTCCATTGCCATCTCCATCAGAAAGTCATTATCAAATAGGTACTCACACATGAGCTAACTAGGGTTTTCCTCATTGGATCACATGACACAGACAAACGAACATACATGGGCTTTAAACAGCTGTGAGGCATGAATAGAATCCTGATATGTGCAATGTCCCAAAGTTACTAGAGCAAAAGGACACGCATGAGTTCCACTAGGTTTCCCCCGTCGCTCTTGCACAGGTTAACCACAGCGCTCGTGTCCATGGCCTGCGGCCCATCGGGGGCCCTGATACTGCGCACAGTCCCTGCCAGACGCTGCCCACTGTTCGCATCCAAGGCCTCCCCCTGGGCGGGAGCTGCAGGTCGCCATCCTGCCTGTCTCTAGAGTCTGCTTCCCGTGGCCTTTCCCTCACTGCAGAATCTATTCCGTGTACGATCAAGAGCAAGTCACACAAAAGCCAGGACGCAGCGTGTGCCAAGTGGCCCTGGATGAGCTGCTTCAGCCCGGCCAGCGCACTGCAGGAAACCGACTCTTGCATTTGTTCCTGGTTTGCTGCTCATCCTTATATACAGCCTTTCCCTCTCTGCACACCCCAGAAGGAATCCTAACTCAGTGCTGGTTACTCTTCAGGTTCATGAGGTTGGCTGCAACCCAGTCCCCCAAACACACACACACACACACACACACACACACACACAGCATTTGGAAAAAAGTTTGGCCTTTGGGGTTTTACAATTTTTGTTCCCTTCATAATACCTACAGTCACACGTGTAGTTGGGCTAGATCGGAAAAGCAATGCCATACAGGGTTTTTACTCATTGCTTCTCCTCCTGTGAGATCTAAACATGGCTGTCAACCCCACTGGACACACAACACGTTGAAGTCACAGACCTTTCAGTGGGATCTTGTCCATCTTCTACAGTTGGAAAGATTGTGGGTTTTTGACCCCAAAAAGTATCCCATCCCTCCTCTCATTTCCCAGCTACTGAAAGCTAACTCGCTATTAGATTACAAGAAACAAGCAGAGATGCTGCCTTTAGATGGAAACACTAGCAGAGACTCATGCAGCCTCCGGAGCCCCGGGTGCCCCTGCCCCTGGCGGCAGCAGCAGCTCCTGAGCGGGCGCTGTGCCGGGCGCTGTGGGAGGGCTCTCACTGCCTCACTGAGACTCGGGCGGCCCTGAGCTGGACCTCCTTCATGGAGTCCAGTACCATCTCCGGGTGTTTCCTCCATCTTAGTAGTGTGGTATCGGGGAGTGGGCTGCGTGGAGTGTGCGGCAGGGCTCTGCGTCAGTCCCTGCCTTGGACCTGCTCTGTTTTCTCGTGGGACAGCTGGACAGTCCTCCAGCACCACGGCATCGTTCTGTGCACTTGGTTCCCTCAGATGCCAGCCTGTGTCACCCAATGATCTAGACACCGAGCGGCCTCCCCAGGCAGGGCAGCAGGAGCGCGGAGCCTCCAGGTGGGGCTGGAGGTGTTGCCCGTCACTGGAAGGAATGTCCGAGGGGTGGGGGTTCTCAGTTCTCCTGGGGGAGCTGCAGTACGTGACGCAGGGAACGTCATCTCTCACTCCCCGTTTCCTCGGTGCAGCTCTTCCTGCGTTTCTGAGTGCCTGGCACTTGTGGGCAGCCTGCTTGTTTAAAGGGGTCTTGCTAAGCTGTTCCACCTCATTCTGCCGTCCCTTTTGTCACTGTCTAGAGGGACTGGGCCAATGCTTGTGTGGACTGGAGTCCCTGCAGTCCCAATGTCCCCATGTCCACCTGCCCCTGGCTCCCTGGGGTCCTCATGAGCTTGAGTGGCCAGCAAAGGGGCCGGCTGCCCAGGGTGTGGTGGTTCGACGACTGTTTCTAGGGACACGGCTCCAAGCTCACAGAGGACTCCCTAACTAAAAGTCCATGTTCTCCTCCTTCCTCCCCAACTCTTTTCCTCTCAAAAATAAGTTTGTCTCCAGGGCTGGTCTGTCCCTTCTGATCTGCTCTGTCCTTGGCAGCCATTAAGCCCAAGAGCATGGAAACCACCCAGGAGCAAGGCCCCAGGGAGTGGCCGTGCCAGGTCCCAGGTCAGCTCAGGGGCTGATGGTCCCTGTAACGGGGACCTTGTCTCATTGGCTGGCTGGGTTTTGGCAATCAACACAAAGGGAGGATGGCAGCCACACCTGCCATTTAAGTATCGATCCAGATTGGCATCTTTGGTAGTATTTGGGTACCACTGACATTGTGGCGGGTGGACACTGACTCCCTCCGAAGGAGCACATGGCTTACCAGCCCGACAGACCACAAAACCAGGCTTCCCATCACTTCCAGGCCTAGCGTCAGCCTCAGTCTTGTTTTCTGGCTTCCTGGGAGCACAGCAACCTTGCACACTTTGTTTGCTTTACTGGAACCAAGAGCCCAGCATAAACTAGTGAGGGTCATTTTTCCACTTGGTCGTACGCTGAAGCTTTAAGCTGGAAGCAGGTCGTTGGTGCCGCATTAATGTGCACAGCAGCCGCTCTAGTGACATGACACCACTTGCTTCATGCCAGGGTCCTGGAGGGCGGGCAGCACAGACATTAGAGTGGATGGAAAGGACGAGAGCATCGCTGTTAGTTATCTGCCTTGAAACCACACCTCAGTCTGTTAGTGAACCCCTTAGCGCCAAGTCTGAAAGGGGCTCTGCGAACCAAAACCAAACTCCCGAGCCACGGGCTCTCGGCTGTTCGCTGGTTTTGCAAAATACTCCTCTCAGACGGGCCTCTTCTTTCCTGGCGTTCTTTCTCCCCCATGACAGCGAGCAGGCCGTGCAGCCTGCACTACCCCAGCCCTGCAGCCCGGCGCTGGGCTGCAGAGCTTCAAGAGAAAGCAAGGCCTTGCTGGGCCCAGCCCAGGCTCACCCAGGCTGCCAGGCGGACACCGTCCCTGCCAGATGCCAAGAACATCCCAGCTGCCTCCCCTGGAAGAGCCCACAGCCTTCTCTTGACTCCCCACGGGCTCCCTCCCCTCCGTTCCGCCGCCAGGGCCATTGGTATGCGGGACCTTCCGAGCATAAAGTTCTCTGATTTAAGTGCCTACGCAAGTTACAGACCGCTGGGACCTGCAGGAGGGTCTCGGTGCCCCCGCCCCGCCCTCCCCACCTGCACTTCGTCCTCAAGGGAAGGTGTGGTGGCTGCTGCCCAGGGTCCCCGGCTTCTGCAGGCAGAACAGCTGCAAGGGCCCCGCATGGGACCGCCGCACACCCCATCGAGTTGGCCTGTCACTCCTGTGCTGCTGCTTCAGGGTGTTTCTGTCGATGGGGTCATGGTCTTGGTTCAGAGAGAATGTTGAGGGCCTGCTTAGCAAGGTCTGTAGCTACTGAGTGAAGAAGGTAGGGGAGCAGTAGCTCTGTCAGCAGCTGCCAAGCACATCCGAGCCAAGAGGCCAGAGTCACGTGATGGCTACAGACACGATGACTCACTTGCCACCGTTAGGCACTGTGGCCCTGGCGCCTTGTCCTCGCCTCCTAGACTCGAGGTTCAGAAGAGCTGCGCCCAGGGCTCAGGGAGGACGGCATCGGCGGGAAGGAGATCAGAAGCGCGTCTTGAGAGTGAGTGAGGTTTTGTGTTTGCTGCTTCCCTCATTTAGTCTGACCTGCATTAGGGCCTTGATTCCTCGGTGGACACGAGTTCTGTGACCCCTCACCGTTCACACTCGGCACTAAGCAACGCTCACATGGTTTGTTGGTGTGTTAGAAGGTTTTGCAAACTGGAACAATCCATAGCCAGGCACTTTATTTTCACTAATAATCCAGCATTTTTGTTCAGACAATGTTAGCCCAACTGCTGGGCATCACTTCACACGGAGGGGCCTCTTTGCCCGAGGGATTCTTCCGCGGGAGGCTAGGCCCATGGATGAAAGTGATAAACGGGATGTTGCCTCGGTGGCGTGGCAGTAAGGCCTTCCTGGAGGCCGCCAGCCTGGATGCACAGTCACCGTCCCTCAGTTCTCCAGATGCTATTTTTACAGGTTCTACCGAGTGCTTGTCAGTTACCCGGGCTGTAATTGAGAGAGGGAAGTAGGGAGAGTGCCGCGAGCGGGGAACCACGGTGCAATGCGACTAGAGGCAGGAAGAAGCCCAGGTTCCTTTCACTCAACTGGACTTGAACTCTGCAGCGAGGGGGGTGCTGGGGAGTGATTGCTGGCGGCGTGATAGCTCTGTAGGTGGGAAGTAGCTGGCACAGCACGTGAGAGACGGAAAGCGAGCATGGCCTCCAATGTGACCCCACACCATGGGCCAGATCCTTGGGGCTGCCTGGGAGTCCTTAGCATCCACCAAATACCCGCGTGTCTGCAGGGCTCTCCTGTGTCTTAGTCTGTGTTTCCCTCTGGCGTCCTGGTCTCTGTCCCCACCTGTGCACCATGTGTCCCTGAGGGGAGTCACACCTGTGTCTGAGTCTGCTGTAAGGTGTTCAGTCTACCTCAAGGGGTCACCATGGTCAGCTCTGTCCCATAGCAATCCCCTCCCCCCCACCCAACATGGCCACACACACTGGAATGTATATGTGCCGGGCTCTGCCTTCCCAATCAGTAACCTCCTGTCCCCATCTCTCCTGTAATCACCACAAACTCCTAGTGCAAATTGGATGCTGCTTTAAATGTGAAAACAATTGTTCAAAAGCTATAAAACCTGAATGAAAGCTAAAGCTGAATTTATAAGCCTTGTTGCATATGAGCCAAAAGTGCAAAAAGCTCTATATAATGAACTAACCTGCCACTCATATAAATATAAATATATATAAATATATTAAAATCAGACTGTTCTACAAAATTGTGTATTTGTATTTTTGTGTACGTACAATTTTCTGCTAAGCAGAAGGAGGATGTAGTATAGGATGCTGTGAGAAGAGATTTGGTTTAATCCTATTTCTTTGTTACTTATTTTTGTTAACATCAGATGCCTGTCTTCGTCTTCTATGTGTATGACACTGTCTGGGAAGCTGCAGTATCTCTCTTCCTTAGTCCAGTGTCCATTAGAGAATGAAATCTAGGCTTTAGAGAGTTGCCAGGCCCCACACTTGGGTAAGTGGACACAGCTCGGCCCTGTGCTGCCCTGTGGAGCTGCGGTGGGACCGAGGACCGGCAGGGCCTGGGGAAGCAAAATCCTGCTTCTAGAGATCAGCTTCCAGAACAAGAGATTATCAGATCTGTTTACCAAATTCTCCCGCTCACCCAGAGGGGCAGGGGGCGCAGGGCCTCTTAGAAGGGGGTCTGCCTGGCTGTGGTGCCAGCTCATTGGCTGCCCCTGCACCCCTGTCCCTCTGAGTAGTTGCTGCCTTTTTCAGATCAAGTTACTGAAATGCCTCCCTTCTGCTGAGCTGCTGGCACTTCACCACCCAGCCCTCCAGCAGGTTCCCTGAGCATCTCAGAACCCCCTTTCCCGGTGCTAACACACAAGGCGGGGAAAGTGGCTGCCGGCCACGGCCAGAAAGCACTGTGGGGAGGCCAGGCTGGGAGACAAGCTCCAGGTGCCCAGGGCAGCCAGCCCTTCCTCAGGAAGGAGTCCCGCAGCCCTGGGCCGCTGATCCCGCTGCCCACACCTCAGCCCCACGCAGTCCCCCTGATGTGAGCCTTCTCTAGGGAGAGCGATACTGCACCTTCACCTGTGGGACTCATATTTATAACAGTGTGTGATGACTGTAGCAGAAGCCCTTGTTTCTAGATGTAAATGGTCCAAGGAACAAGTGCTCTATTGTATTAATTAAAATAGTTCAATGAGTCCTGTATCATTGTATCTCCTATTCTGGATTAGTGCCTTTTGGACAGTAGACTGTTCTGTAATTAAAATGTAGTATATACTGCTTTTTTGTACAGTTTTTGTTTTAATAAAACTTTTTTTTAATTTGTGTTTATTTTAGTATTGTACCTATTAGAGAATAAAATGTATAACTGAACAAGACTGGCTGGGATTTCTTTGGGAGAGGAGCGGCCGGCACCAACAAGGGTGGGAGCGGTCTGTCTGCTTTAGAAAAGGATTGGTGCCCCCAGCAACCCAAGGACCATGAAAGGGTTAAGGTGACAAACTACCTAGTTGAGGAAAAGCCCCTAGGTCCTTTCACCTCTGGCTCCAGCCAATGCTTTGATTCCTGTCTGCCTGTCCCCCATCCCCCAGCTTCCCAACCAGACCACCAGCCTTCCCGCCATCTGCCACCTCCATCCAGAAGCCCCAGGACCTAGCAGTTTCTCCACCTTTCACGGATTGCACTGAGCAGTGTCAGCTGCACCCTCCCGCTCCTCCCAGGATCTAGCGCCTCTTTGCTGGGGCTTCCCCTTCAGTGGCAAAGAGCAAACGGAAGGAAGCTGAGGCTTTGTTCTCAGTGTTTATTTAAAGGTGCCCAATGGTTGGGATCCAGTGTTTAAGCAGGACTTAAGCACACGGTGTCCAAGCTCTCCTCTCGCCCAAGACAACCAATTTACTTCCCCCTCAGAGAAAACCTGAAGTAAACGGTCTGTTTCCTCACTATACGTAACTAGAAAAGACTGCACAAATGTAAGCCACCCCAAACCCGATCTAAATTGCCAGGTGGAAGTGGGCAGAGGCGGAGGGGTGGTACTGATGACCCTCACCCCTGTTCCGGCCAGAATTGCTTTTTCAGATTCTGTGCTTTGGCTCCCCTTGGGAATTTTCCCTTCGTGCCTTCATCTCCTCCCAGTCCTCCATGTCCCTAGAGGTGCCCTCCTCAGTCCTGGTGCCTCGAGCATCATGCCCTGTGGATCCGCCTGACTTGGGTGCCTCAGGACAAACTTGCCCGCACTGTGCACCTAAGACCCACCAGGGCAGGTGTGCCAATGTTCACGGTGAGTGAGCAAAACAAAGGGGACAAATCCCCTGGTATCCATTCTGGGTCTGAGCGACCATAAAGCCCCGTAGCCTGATGCAGACAAAGGAGACCTCATTGAGTTGCAAGAGAGTCAGCAGCAGCTCGGAAAATAAGATTTATCCTAGGAGCTAGATCAATTCTACATTCAGACTCCTGCCTCGGAGCAGCGCAGTGCCTGGCGGCCAAGTTTCTGTCATTCTTTGGCAGTGCTTATCTCTGAGAACAACTCTTGGGCACTTATGAATACAAACAAGTCCCGCTGAGATGTGCTCTGACCGATGGCCACCGCCAGTCAGCCCTCCAAGTGGCTGCAGCCCCGCATTCCTAGCGCACGAAGGCCAAGTGAGGCACCGACGCAGGAAAGGACACCAGCAAGTCGGTGTCCCTGGTGCCGGGCTGAGCCGTGACCACCAGTGGGCCTTGGGGTGGCCTCAGAGGAGGCCTGTTCACCCTCCCAGATCCAAGGGACTGGGCTGATGTTCCCAGAGCTGCTGGGAACTCGCATTCGCTACAGTTGGGTGCCAGGACTTGAGGATGTTGGCCTCGTGGGCAAACAGGTCCCAACAACCAACATCGGGCTCCACAGCCTGTGGGAGGAGGCCTAGCCGACAAACCCTCCTCCCTCCCCACATACCTTGTTGCAGAACCTTCAAGATCAACCCACCTGTGCGGCAGTGGCAAGGAGCCTCTACTCCTTGGCTGGGGGTCTGGCATGGGGCCAGTTGCATAGATCTAGGCAGGCGTGTCCTGAAGGCTGGACATCCCTGCTCCAGGGAAGTGACCTCTCCCCACCCCTCCACTCCCAGGTCAGCTAAGACTGTTCACAGAACCACCTGGGCCTCCCTGATCCTTTAATCCACATGACAGAGAGCACAAGGGCCAGGGAGGTGAGTGCCAGGGAGGTGAGCAGGGGCTGGGAAGCTGAGCTGGGGACTAGCTGCTTCCCTGGACCTCCCCCTCCAGGCTACATGTGAAAAGCCAACCTCAACCACTCAGAATCTGACTACCCGTTGCCTGTGGAACAGTCTAGAAGGAGCCCAAACACCGCCACGTCAGCGTGGAGGAGGGAAAAGCAACAAGACTGACCTCAGACTTAGGCATGAAATCATCTGATTTTATTTAGAAGCAGCTGATCCTATGGTGGAAAGGCATGTATGGTACAAAATTACAGAGGTTTAGTTCATTATACAATACAAACCATCACGTCTTTACAATTTATTATAGAGTCTTTGGGTTTTCTTAAACTCCCATCTCGTGTGTAACAAATCAATGTACTCTCCCATCAATCCCTTCTTTACATGTGAGCCCATCATATTTACAGAACTCCACACACAGAGGGCCCAAGACTCTCCCAGAAACTGCCGATAGCCAGGCAGAAGGCACGATGGACTTGGAGGAGGGGAAAAGGCATGTGGGGACAGTCAAGTCAGTGTCTTGGGCATAAAACAGAGGCTGCACCCTGTCCCCACAGTAAGGCACAACAGACAGCCTGAGGCGGCCCTGGGGGTTGAAGGCACTGTGAGATGTGGTCCGGGGCAGGCCTCCGCCAGGAACACAAACCCATGGACTTCCGGTCAGTTTCACAAATGGGATTTCAAGGCGGGAGGAGGAAACATGGGAGGAGGTCGGGGCATCGGAACAATGTGGAAGCCTTTCGGACACTTCGAGGCTTCCATTCACAGCTCATTCTCTCTCTAGACACGCAGGCCCCTCATGGCTGGCCCATCACACTACTAGCTGTTTTCTTGTCCTCCTGCCCCCTCTGGCCAGGCTGGGCATCAGGACAGCCATCCCACTCCCACACTGTCCTCCCTCAGGGGTGAGGGCTGGCAGTGCAGAGGCGGGCAGAGGCCAGGAAGGTCCCCACAGTGTCTGCCTGGGGTATTCGTGTGGCACCCACAGCCTCGTAGGACAAAGCTAACCTGGCCCCAGCTTCCTCTCCTGGCATCACACCAAATCCCAGCACCGGGGACCTGCTAGGACCTGCTAGGACCTGCGTCTCCAACCCTAATGCTGACGCTGTGTAAAGTTAGGCCTGCTTATTAGTGAGGCGAGAAAGAAGCCAAATGAAGGGCCCTCCCTCGGGCTCTGGTCCTCACACCACTCTCAGGCCCACACCTTGGGCCCAATGCCCGCTGGGCCGTGGGGACGGTCTGGGTTATGGTGTTAGTGGCACTTACTGCACACACTGTCAGTCACAAGCCATCTCAGTCTGCACTGAGGCACAAGAGTGAGACCGAGCCTGAGGGGGCAGGCCTCCTCACCACGCACTTCGAGCCACCAGGAGGTGGGCAGCGATGGTGCCCACACCCGATGGTGCTCCCTGCACAAGCCATTGGTGCACTGGCCCTGCAGGGACCAGGACCCCAAACCCTGCCCCATGAGGACTCAGCAAGGCCCCAAGCAGGACGACATGCTGGTTTCTGACAGTGATGGGGAGCCAGGGGCCCAGTGTACCCACCCCCTCGCCAAGGCACCAGGGAGACGTCTCCTAACAGGGCCAGGAGGTCCCCACACGCAGGCTTTAACCCTCCTCCAGCTGAGCGCTGGGATGTGCGCCCCACTAGGGGCGCCTGCCTTCCAAGAGGGTTCCAGCCCTTCCCCACCAACAGCGACAGCTGTGAACCCCGTGTCCGACCACCAACTCTGGTCAGATGCTCAGTGTCCGGGGCGCTTCATTCAGGGCAAGGCCGAGGAGACCCCCGCAGGCCGCAAGGAAACTGCCCCTGGGAGGGCGGAGTTGGGGGCAGGAGACTGGGTTTGGGAGAAAGAGAAGAAGGTCCCGAATCTCCTCGGGCGACAGGTGGACCTGACTGGGCCACTCAAGGCTCTTCCACTGTTACAGCTTCAGCCAGTAAACCCCACCGAGCCAGCAATTCCACCACATCTCTCCCATTTTAACTAAACCGAACGAGAGAGCAGGACACCCTCACCCCGCGGACCTTCCCAGGCGGCTGGGGAAGGAGGCTGCCCCGTATTCCAGACCCCATGGGCTCCAGCAAGCACTCCGCCCAGTAGGTGAGGCTCACAAACACCCACACCTTCCAGCGAGCTGGGTGCAGGCTGCTGGCCCACAAGCGATGGCCTCTGCCCAGGGAAAGGGAGAGGGTGCCGGCACCTCCATCAGCGGCCGGGGCCCAGCCGTAGGTGGGAGAGCGAGCCGGCAGATCTGGGCGCCCGCAGGCCAGCGACACCCTGTGGGTTGGAGGCTGGGGAGGCCCCGCGCCCCGTGGAGGGCAAACCACCGGCCCTGGTGCCCTCATATCTGGTTGTTGGGACTAGAGAAACAGAGACACCTACCTCCCAGGCCAGCACAGGAGGACCAGCACAGGACGCCGAGGGCAGCTGCCGCGGGAGCTGACTGCTCGACCGCCAGGGGCTGGAGCCACAGGTTTTGGTGAAAAGTTTGCGGAGGGAGCGTGGGGTTAAATGAGTAAAACCTGGGTCGGCAGGGCGGGGCCAAGGTGATGGTGGGGGGCAGTCTGCCCAGGTGGGGTCAGGAGCTGGAGCTTCTGTAAACGGAAGTCACCGAACTTTCCTTACTTCAGCCTGGTCCCTGCAAGACAGTCCCTTCGGCTCTAGGACTAGGAATATGGGCTGAAATAAAGCTACATGAGGGGCGGGCCGAGGTCTGCAGGGCAGCTGAGCCCACTTGCTCCTGCATTTACCCAGCTGAGGGCCCCGCGGGGCGGGCGGGCGGGCGGCGGCTTCACCTGCCCAGCTAACGGGAGGCTGGGCGTCTCCACGCGGGTTGCTAAGAGCTAATCAACCCCCAGCCTCTTCCTCGTGAGGTCTGAGCGGCACAGCCGTGCCCGTGGGCGTCCCCTCGGGGCTCTGAGCAGCCCACCCAGGGGCGGAAACCGGGCACTTCTCAGGGGGCTTCAAAGCCCTAGAAAACGGGAGATTTTTTAAATAAAAGCTTTCTGGGTGGGTGTTGTTTTTAGAGTCTACACGGGAAGCAGGCAGCCAGGAGTGCAGTGTGCAAACCCGACCCGAGGCCTGTGAGGCGGTCAGCACAGGTCACGGGGTTCCCCCGGGGAGAACCAGGAGCCCCGCTCTCCCTCAGAGCCCGCACCTGCCCAGGCTGCTGGGCACTTCCCTCTTCCTGCCCCGCAGCGGGCGCCGCCTCTTGTCCTGTCGCCTCTCAGTAAGGCCACTTGTGTGTCTTTGTTAGAGCAACGTGAGGAGGGGTGAGGAGGGGCCGAGTGCAGGGCAGGCCCCAGGCACCTGGGTAGTCGATTGTGACTCGCGAATCATTTTGGATTTTGAAAAATAAATATAAATAAATATATTCCAGACACTCTACTGGAATAAATGGAAAAGAGAAAACTTCCCAGGTGTAAAGATGCTAAAACACCCACAAAGAAGACCAAGAAACCCTGTGGCGAGGACCAGGGAAGGTGGGCATCTCTGGGTCGCCGGGACCTGGGCCCAGAGGCGCAGGAGGCGACCAAAGGCACCTCCGGTGGCACTTGGTGCGGGGATGTCGGCGGAGGGGGCGAGCAGCCTGAGGGACAAGCCAGCATTGCGGGTGGGCAGGAGGGGAGGCCCTGCCTCTGCAGAGGGAATGGCACCAGTCGGGGTTATTCTTTAAGAGGTTAATGGTGTTGCCAGAACAGAAAAAGAGCAGCACCCCCAGGTGGGAAGAGCCCGCGACCAGGGGACGGAGAGGGCAGCCCCTCCCCACAAGCCAGGGCCACTCTGAGCACCTAGAACCTTCCGCCTGCCACCCTGAGGATGGCCCCCTCCTCCTCCGCCTCCTCCTCCTGGGAGAAACGGAAGTCACCAGCCCAGCATCCTGCGAAAAGCCTTCACTGCCTGCTCCCCAGGGAAGGGTGTGAGGTGAGGCGGCCGGCTCCAGCTCCCGGCGGGCCGTCTGTGCAGTCAGAGTCCAGGGCCTGGGCTCAGCTGGCCCAGGACTTGCGGTCCTCGGGGTTCCTGGGGCTCCTGTCCACCCGCAGCCCCTCGGTGCCCTCGGCCTTGGCCAAAGCCGCTGTCAGGGAGGCCAGGTTGGTGGTGGAGCCCGAGAGGGTGCTGCTCCGGCGGGGTTCGGGGGCGCCCTGAAGCCGGAGGCCCGCGCTGCGCCTCCGGGCCGCACCCGTCGCCCTGCGCACCCGGGCCGGCCTCACCAGCAGCCCGTAGCCGGGGTTGCACTTGAAGTACTGCTTTCCTCCGATGGAGCCGTCGTTCTTACCTGAGGGAGAGGAAGAGACGATGGAGAGATGGCTCGGCACAGCGCACAGCCCCCAGGGCCCGACCCCGAGGACCGCACAGGCGCCCACCCTCTAACAAGTGCGCTCGGTCAGCTGATGCGCTCACCCAGAGCCCGCGCTCCCCTGCCTCACTCCGGGCACAGACTGTTTTCAATCTAGATTAAGGTGACCAGACGTCCCGCTTTTGGCGGGACAGTCCCTATTTTTAACAATTTGTCCCGCGGCGTTTTAAAAAAGGCCCCAATTACTCTTTGTAATATTTTAATAATAAAAAAAAGAAAAAAGAACTCCCCCCCACCCCCCGTCAATGGTGTACCGCTTTAAATCTGGTCACCTTAATCTAGATGGAATATGTAGAATTTTCCCTGAACCTATAAATGAGGAAAAATGCTTTGAGGTCAAGGGGGAGAACACAGCAGGGGGCTGGGGGTGGGGGCGGGGGGTGCACTGAACAAAGCAACCAGCCTGACCCCAATGTCAACACCC